>CM064871.1:16770110-16810175 GCA_032719365.1 Prinsepia uniflora | reverse complement strand
ATCCAAACCGATCTTAAGTTTCATCAGACGGGTTTCAAACCCAAATACGGTGAAACGTGCCATAACCATAATTTCAATATCATCAAAACCGTTTCATGATTCCAGCATGTGAATATAAGTAAATCAGAAAACATTTAAGCATGGAAGGGTTTAATGAAATCGGGCCCACTCACAGTACGATCCCGCGGTGAACCTATTCGTACGAACTTGTACCGGGATTTTTGTACAATTCCTGTCAGTCCAAATCACACGTAAGGGTCACTATTAGTCTTACACACTTATCCAAAAGGTCCGAAACAGAAACCGGCTCGGGGAAACCGTCCAATACGTTTCCTGAGACAACCGGCCCTAAACTGACCCTCCCCAAACTATCTCAGATCAACATGGTTAATTCATCAAAAATGTTCAGAATGATGAGAGAACAAAAGTCATGTTGATCGTGATCGGAGATAAGGTTCAACGCGCCCTCACGCGCCGCTCAAAGTGGCTGCGCGTGAAAGTCAAGCGCCTGACACTGTAGCTACAGTGTCACCACTTTCACTCGTTTATCTGTAATACGGGGCCTGCCACCCGCGGCTTGACCCAGTTGATTACCCATCAATTCCTACTCGATTTCAATCCAATTTGATCCTAACATGTTTATTATTCTTCCAATTTAAGTTCTGAGACATTAATCAACCTCGACAAGTCCCCAATCGACCCATCGACCCGTGATCACCAATCGGGTCAATCACCAGAACTTCCTGGTTTCTAATTCAATTTCTAATTAACTTCACAGACAGCATAATAGGATCAAAACGACCTAAAATGAACGATCAATTGTGTCTGAAAGTACCTGAAGGTTGTCGTCCCAAGCTCTGTGATTTCTCTGAAAACTGCAGTCACCGTCCCAGCTCACCCGTGGCTGATGGCCTTCGGTTTCGATGTGGATAAGTTCCAAATACTCCCAGAAGACTAAACCAGGCTTTGGTTTGGTCCAACAATCACCAGAAATTGAAAACCGATTTCCCTCCAAAATTTTCCGAAATGGTTTCTCTCTGGTTCCTCACCTATTTTCAGTTCTTTCAACCGCAGAGTGAAGCTCATTCACTTCTCAATCAGTTTTAAACAATTCAAGCCATCCCAGAGGCTCGTGGAAGCCTTACTTTCCACTGAATTTTGTTCCCCGAAAAAGCTTCGAATCTTCATTAATCAAATCGACCGTGCAGCGTGGATGGTTCAGGCCACGTTCTAAAGCATAAGACACACCTTTCTTTCCAGCACACACTTGCATAAACAATTGCGCACTGAACCACCGCACATGGTGGTGCCGTCCATGGTCCCCCGCAGTTGCTACAGTAACCAGGGGTAAAATGACCAAAATGCCCCTGGTTCAATAATTACCAAACTGCCCCTCACTTTCTAGACCCGTAACTCAGCCATACGAAGTCCGATTTCGGCGTGCCGCCTGTCTACGGACTCAGGGCGTCGAGACCTACCTAACGGTCCTCGAGTCGTGTGAAAATTAGTTGCCAAACGAAAAGTCAACATTTTCGCCCCTATCGTCAAATTACGGTAACGCCCCTGAACTTCCGATAGTTCATAACTTTTACCCTGATCGTCCGAATTGGACGTGTCACCTGTCTATGGACTCGTGACGTCCCAAACTACGTCACGGTCATTGGTCAAAGTCCATTTGACCCTCAAATCAAAAAGTCAACAATTTGGTCATACCAATCACAAGGGTAAAAACGTCAATTCATACATTAAATTACATTATCATAATCCTCGAATTTCCGGGGTGTTACATGACACGACCCATCCCAATCCCCCCCGAGATTACCATGGGATGTGCCATGCTCCCGTCTGACAAGAGGTGTCGGACAAGGGATAACCTATTGCCACTGCCCATACGTGCTTCCAGAGTGCGTAAGGATCGATGGAGGAGGTGTGCGATGCTCAAGTCTCTGCTGCAGTCGCATCGGAATCAACCTGAAGGGCATTAAAAAAAAAGCTGTGAGTGGACGGAAATAAACAAGTCTGTTTAAAACATTTATAAGACATTTATGCCCCTCAGTAAAAACATATGCATGCGCCAAAAACCAATGATCACACATTTATTTAGAAATAACCATTAGGGCCTTAGCCCGGAAACCAAAGCATAGTTTCAATTTCCAAAAGTCAATCCAAGAGTTATTTCATCAATCCAGTAATATTCATTTATTATTTTTCCATCTCCGGCATCCCCGATGCCTAGCGTCCTAGACGCTTGACGTTCCAGACGTCATATCTCACGGTATTAAGCAACGCGTGCTGCCCGGGGTCTCACCGGGTCCATATCTCTGACATCCCCGATGTCTGACGTCCATGACGTCTAGCAATCCTGCTCCTGGATCACTATACGGTCTGGTAGCTCCGTACAATGAGCCCTCGCAGGCAATGCACCGTGACTTCTCCAGTGTCCCCGACACTTGGAGGAGACCAGGATATATATATATATAATATATATATATATCCTCATATCGAGATGGTTTTATGGAACACATTTTATTATTCATTTCCAAAATATCACAAGGGCCCTGCCCCGAATTTCCATAAAACCGTCATAAGTCCAAATAGTTGATTTAAATCCAAAATCATTTATTCAATTCCATTTTAGGGTCCCCGACCCGAAATCGCATATATAAATCAACTGGGCCCCTGACCCGATTTCATAAGTCAACTGGGCCCCTAGCCCGATTTCACAAGTTAACTGACCCCTGGCCCGATTTTACTTTATCAAATCCGTAACCGTTTCATGAAATCATATCCATCCATATTTATGGAAATCAGTGCAAATTCAGAAAACCTCGATTCACGTGCAAACATGTATATCGCCTCGAAATGCGTGAAAACATATAAATTCACTGATATCCAAAATAAATCATATAATCACAATTATAACAATCATGAAACAGTTATGCATGCATCGAATTTATAAAACTAATGTCCACTCACAGACCGTTTAACCGAGCGCCTCGATACGCATGCCATATGCCTTCCCGGGCCACACCACTAACACCGGGACTCCAATCCTGTCCAAATCAAGAGGGCCACTAACCTCCACATTAACATCCTATTAAAGTCCCGTAATTTTCCCGAATTTTTAAGTATTTTTAAACTGGATTTAAAACCTTCGGACGTCCCGAACAATATCGAGACAAAATCCGATCGACACGAAACCAACGACAAAATGTTCGTTACATTGTATAGGACAAAAGTCATGTTGATCATACCTTGGGATTCGCACTCACGCGCCCCCACGCGCCACCGCAAGTGGCTGCGCGTGGAAGCCACGCGCTAGCTACAGTACCCCGCACAGTCATCCCTCTCACCCGTTTGTCTGTAAAACGGGTTGAAAAACCCGCGATAGGACCCGGTTCAATCACACCCAATTCGACATCAATTCAATCCGTTCATTCAACTGATCCCATCTAATCCATCGCCATTTAAGTTCTATAAATCGAATTACACAATTTAGGGTCCAAATCCTCACGACTCTCGATCGATCCTTGACGGGTTTCCAATTCGGGTTCACCGATTCCGTCCCTGATTTCCAAATTAATTCATAGAGTAAGCATCGTGAGAGTGTAAGGGATGTTTCTGCAAAATCAATTTGATGAATTCATACCTCTAACCTATTGAACTCAAGCTCGAAATGAAGCTGCCATGGAAGCTCCGTTCTTCCTCAATCCGACACGGTTTCCCGTCGTTCTTGCTGCAAAGCTGATCGTTTTGATCCCAGAAGTCGAACTGAATCAACAAATTCGATCTTCACGGCTAAAAGCATCCATTTCGAATTTCCCTCCAAAAAACCAAATTTCGATTTCTCAGTCTCCCTCACTCAGTCAATCCCCCGTGTAATCTCAGTTCGAATCAAATTCAATTCTCTCCAATTTTCGTTCACAAATTCAGTGGATAGGGAGGAGATTAAGGGTAGAAGAAAATTGAAGTTTGGGTGTACACGGTTGAGGACTGATCAGAAATAGAAAGGAGAGATGAGATGGACGGCTGTGATGCAATCTGGGGAGTGAGATGGATGGTTCAGATCAAAAGCAGGGATTTTAATTCTAAATAATTACATAGTGGAAATTTAGTATATAGTTTATGATTAGTGGATCAAGATCCAATCAAGCCATCGGATGAGTGACACTTGTCACTCATCCAAGTGTCCTCCAACAACCCTTTCAGAATAAAATAATCAACACAGTTACCGAGACGTAACTTCCCCGATTTTACGATTCAGACCATAACTTCCTCGTACGAAGTCCGATTTCGGCGTGCCGCCTGTCAATGGATTCGTATCGACGATACCTACGTAATGGTCCTTGACCCTCGGCCATCGGACATCCCGGTCAAAAAGTCAACATTTCCCCTTATTTCGTCCAAATTACGAAAATGCCCTTGAACTTCCGTTCATCATAACTTTCACCACGAACCTCGGAATCGAGCGTGCCACCTGTCTATGAACTCGTGACGTCCAAACTACGTCACGGTCATCGGTCAAAGTCCATTTGACCATCCGAATTAAAAGTCAATGTTTTGCCCACGCCGAGGGGGCAAAACGGTCATTTTGCACAATTCGTCCGAAATCGGCCCAACTAATCCCAGATTAGTAAATCATAATTAAATATTATTAAATCCGATATTCGGGACGGGTCGTTACATTACATGCATAGTCAAACCATTTCTTTCAAGTAAAACAGTATATATGAAAACTTTTGTACACAAGTAATAGCTAAAAACATCTGTGACCCATTCTCATATCCAACCTCATTCTCATACCATAACCTATCATGATATACGTACAACACGTGCCAAGCTCCAGAACTGCTCACGTCTGAGCACATCGTCGGGACCCACCTTCCGAGCGATGTCATACATAAGCACTCCTGAGACTGAGCCTCCCACGACTGCTCATCAACAAGCATTACATCGTGACCTCTCCGAGGGGGACACATCGCATCTCGGAGGCGAGCATCAATACCATACACATAATCTCAATAAGCACAGAGAATGGTCACCATGAAAACAATGGAAACTCATTTTTTATAAACGATTGTATTTCAAATCAAATCCGTTATTTTGGATAGGGTCTCAGCCCAAAAACAAGGTTCCCACAAATATTGTAAAAACGATGCTTATAAGATCATTTCAAAAGTTTATGCATGCATCATTTTATAAGTCAAAGTCCACTCACACTCGGTCCAAGCTGCTAGCTCAACCTTGAGCTGGACGTCCCTCGGAACTTTTGGGATCATTTTTGCTTGTCAAACACAATGAGTAATGGTCACTAGACCTGTACAATACCTTAACATAGAAAACCCTAAACACCAAAATAGTAAACGCAATCCAAACAAGAAACCCAAGGCTAAAACTCATCCAAACACTACCCAAATGACCTCTGATCGACCTAAAACCACCACCATTGGATTCAGCTCGTTGAAAACTTTTGAACGAGATCAATTTGACCTCAAAATTAGTGGTCATGCGCCCTCACGTACTAGTCAAAGTTCGGCCAATGCTGGTCAACAGTGGTCAACGTTGACGTCACTGCTGATGTCAGCCCTACTAACATCTGACAACTACCACATGGCACTCCCTGACTGATGCCACGTGTCACCATTTGACACGTGCCACATGTCCATGTTGACGTCATTATGACACGCCAACTGCCACATCACCTGACAAACTCTAACACAATGCCACGTGGCACCACCTCACTGGTCCACGTGGTCTAACATCGCTAACGTGGCACTACCACGACGATACTAACTGGACCTGACACCCTGCCACGTGTTGTAACACCCCGGACATTCGAGGATTTTAATATTTCAATTTAATGTGTGAATTGACGTTTTTACCCTTGTGATTGGTATGGCCAAATTGTTGACTTTTTGATTGATGAGTTAAATGGACTTTGACCTATGACCGTGACGTAGTACGGTACGTCACGAGTTCATAGATAGGTGGCACGTCCATTTCGGACGATCAGGGAAAAAGTTATGACTATCGAAGTTCAGGGGCATTACCGTAAGTTGGACTTCACGGGCGAAAATGTTGACTTTTCGTTTAACAATTAAGTTTCACACGACTCCAGGACCGTTTGGGTAGGTCTTGACGTCCTGAGTCCGTAGACAGGCGGCACGCCAAAATCGGACTTCGTATGGCTGAGTTACGGGCCTAGGAAGTGAAGGGCATTTTGGTAATTTCTGAACTAGGGGCATTTTGGTCATTTCACCCCTGGTCACTGTAGCAACCGCGGGGGAACAATTGCTGCACCACCGTGTGCGGTGGTTCTAAGTCTCAATTGTTAAATCAGTGTGTGAGTTGGAAAGTTGGGATTGTTTAAAGCCTTATAAACATCAGAACGTGGCTGATCATGGACACCATTTGTTAATTCAAGATTCGAACTTTTGCGGGAAACATTTCTCAGTGGACAGTGAGGCTTCCACGAGCTGTTGGCTGGCAAGGATTGTTTAAACTGAGTGGGATTTAAGTGTGCTTCACTCTGTTGCAGTGAGGGCTGAGAATTGGAGAGGAAAACCAGAGAATTCAGTTTCTGGAAAATTGGAGGGAATTTCGAAGTTTAATTTATGGTGCTTGATGGACCAAACCAAGGCCTGGTTTAGTCTTCTGGGAGTATTTGGAACTCAACCCACATCGAAATTGAAGGCTAACAGTCACGGATGAGCTAGGACGGAGGCTGCTGTTTTCAGGGAAGTTGCAGAGCTTGGGACGACAACCTACAAGTACTTTCAGACACAATTGATTGTTCATTTTGGTTCGTTTTGATCCTGTTATGCTTCCTGTGAAGTTAATTGGACAATGGGTTTGAAACCAGGAAGTTCTGGTGATTGACCCGTTTGGTTTATCGCGGGTCGATGGGTCGTTTGGGGATGAGTCGAGGTTGATTTTTGTCACAGAACCTAAATTGGATAGTTAATGAACATGTTAGGATCAAATTGGATTGAAATCGAGTAGGAATTGATGGGTATTCAACCGGGTCAAGCCGCGGGGTGGCAGACCCGTATTACAGACAAACGGTGTGAAGGAGGTGACACTGTAGCTACAGTGTCAGGCGCGTGACTTTCACGCGCAGCCACTTTGGGCGGCGCGTGAGGGTGCGTTGGACCTTATCTCCGATCACGATCAACATGACTTTTGTTCCTCTCATCATTCTGAACATTTTTGGTGATTTAACCATGTTGATCTGAGATAAGCTTTGATGGGTCAGTTTAGGGGCCGGTTGCCTCAGGAAACGTGTTGTACGGTTTCCCCGGGCCGGTTTCTATTTCGGACTTTGTGGTTAAACGTTTAAGACTTGTAGTGACCCTTACATGTGATTTGAACTGACAGGAATTGTACGATAATCTCGGTACAGGTCCGTACGCGCAGATTCGCAGCGGAACCGTACAGTGAGTGGGCCCGTTTTCATTAAACCCTTGCATGCTTAAATGTTTTCTGATTTACTTATATGTTCACATGCTGGAATCTATAAATGGTTTTGATGATATTGAGATTTCGGTTATGGCACGTTTCACGGTATTTGGGCATGAGACCCGTGTGATGAAACGTAACAATCGGTTCAGATTTTACCTATATATATATATGTTGCATGTGGATATCAATAAAATGTATTTGGTGCTGCACTGTATAGATCCTTCCATATTATATTGTCTCCTCCGGATGAGGTACCCCGGAGAGGTCACAGACGTCTAGAACGTCCAGCGTCTATGACGCTAAGCATCGGGGATGCTGTAACCGAACAGGGTTCGGGGATTTAACTCGGAATTGAGACCCGAGTGGCACGCGTAGCCTTGTGATTGTGACCTTATTGGACGTCAGGGACGTCAGACATCAGGGATGTCGGATTGGAGTGTATAGTGCAGTGGCTAAAATTATGGTTATGGTTTTATTACATGCCTTATGATTCATATTATATTATTTATGATTTTAAAGGATGCTGCATGCATGTTTGGAAAACGGAGGGGTAAATTATATGTTTTACTTTTCAAATGATTTTATAAACTTGAGTTCGGTCCACTCACCCTTAATGTTTTTGGTAACCCCTCCAGGTCGTGATACTGAGGTAGAGGAGAAACCTGAGGCTGAGGCATAGATCTACTTCTGCGTACCTGAACCCCTGCTGGGTGGTTTACCCGCAGGTTTATGTTATAGTCGTGCTCGCAACTTGTAATTTTGGATTTCATCCCTTGTCTGACATCTGTTTAATTCGGATTTGTTGTATGACTTAAATTTGATTATTTATGCATTTGATGTTTTGAGGTTAAAATTGGTATGAATTAGTGGGTGTCAGACGGGAGCAGGGCACGTCCCCTTGTGGTCCCTGTGGGATCGGGGCGGGTCCTGTCACATGTCACCATCTGGTTGGCCATGTGGCCTGGCAGGATGACATGGACTGCCACATCATCATCCTCTTCCTCCATCCAGGTTAACCCGCGATCCTGTAACGGGTCAACCAACCCACGACCTTGACCCAGCCATATCTCCCTTAAAACTCAACCTTTTCACTCCATTCTTTCACCCACCTATTTGTAATCTACCCATGAACTAATCTAAGAGCTCAAAATTGAAAGAACATACCTCAAAAGCTTTAACCAAGCTTGATCCATTTCGACCAATATTCAAACTCGAAGACCAGTGTATCTACTCGTCCTTTTCTCACTGTTTTTGTCCCTGTAGATTCACATGAGTACAAGGAACAAAACCCTAGTCTCAGTTTGTGTTTCAATCGTCAAACTGAAAAACCAAATCCAAGGCCCACGGCTTACCTTTTTCATGTTTTCCAACCGTCGTACGCAATTGTCCCTTCCGTCTCTGCCTTCCTTTTCATCTCAACACTCTCTTCCTCTCTCACTCACTCTCTCTTTAACTCAGACAACAGCAAATGGGATGGGAAGTTGGGAAAAATGGTTGTTCGGTCAAATGGAGGGAAATGGGGGAAGGGGGAATGTACTTCAGTGCATGAAATGTGGGAAGCTGGGCCAATGAGATGAGTGACAAGACCGACACTTTTACGTAAGTAAATCCAAATTAACAATCACATTATTTAAACTACTCCTACTTTAACTTTTATACAATGGACTTTGTTCAAACACAAATTTTACCAACACTCTAGCATTTGCACATATTGAACCAATCACGAAATCCGACATGCATCATCTCAATTACATGCATACATTTTTCAATATTTTAAATGCCCCGAACAATGGATCAACACTTACAATATGATTCACCTTACGTTTTTTATTGAATGCGCGTCAAACATTAAATCTCTTCAATCCTATTCTAAGTGCACGAAATAGCGAATAAACACTTAGCGTTGAATTGAAATTTAAGTACTAAAATTTATGAAGTAAATGACATTCAGAAAGTAAAACACATGAAGATTGTATTCAAATTTACAAATGTTAGAAAGAAAATAACAACACATATATTGAATTATAAGTAAAACTGAAACAATAACAAGAGTTTAAGTAAAAGAAGATGGTTTTTCACAAGGATCACCGAACAGCAGCAAGAAACTTGTGAAGATGGAGGAAGAAACACGAGGAATTTCGGACTTAAAACTCTCAAATTGCCTTAGAATTACCTAGCATAAGGTTTTTCTTTAGGAACGTATAAAAATGTGCAAAAAGAAGTCCCTAAAAGAAAGTCTAAGAAAGAAAAGTCTAAAATTGTGTCTAAAAAAAGTAAAAGAAAGGGGCTCTCAACAATAAGAATGATCTCTCTATTTATAGATATGACTCCATGAAAACTAGAAAATAATTTAAATAAAAATTAAATACAAAAACAATAAAAATTAAATAATGAAAGAGTAAAATTAGGCTGAATTTCGGTGAAAAAGGGATTAAGAAATCTGCCAAAATGGAGCAGGTGTGATGCAAAATGTGCAGGGCATGGTTTCCGTGGCAAGTTACTGAAAAGGAGTTGGTGGAATCGGCGTGTCAGGAAGGTGCAACAAGTCATGGGTTCAGTAGAAAGGGGCTGAACGAAGTGGGTTGGGTCAGCGGTAATTGTGCTGAGCAGACGTGGGTTGCAGGACCGGGTTTTCGGTACGTGCGTGTTGAATGAGTAGAGGGCAGTTCGGTAGGCGCTAGCCGAATGTACACTTGGTCTGGGCTGAGATTTGGGTCATGAGCTAGGGTTTTGGGCTGCTGCAAATGGGTTCGCGAGTTTTGGGTTGGATTGGTGGAAGTGGGTCGCAGAAAGACTTGGACTGATGCAGGTGGGTTCCTGGGCTGCTTGTTTCGGTAGCACCTTACCAAAATGCTTACAAATTTTGGTGGCTAACCTTGTTCAGTCATAACTTTCTCAATGAAACTCCAATTGAGACGATTCTTTTGCCAAAATTCTTGTAATTTTAAGATCTATTTAATTCTTTAATTTTCCCACAAAATATATTATTTTCTCCTATTGACTGCATTAAATAAAAGCATAAATGGTATAAAATGATGTAAAATAATGCTTAATTCAAGACCTATCAGTTAGGGCGACCAAGGATGGGCCAGGCTAACCATAAGGGTTAGGCCGACCAAGGAAGAGTCAGGCTGACTAAGGAAAGGTCAAACTGACGAAGGAAGGGGGTCAGGTCTACCAGAAAGGGTCAGGCCGACCTAAGAAGGGTCAGGCCCACTAGGATTAGGTTAGGTAGACCAAGGATGGGTCAAGTCGACAAAGGATGGGTCAGGCCGACCAAGGAAGGGGGTCAGGTCGACCTGGAAGAGTCAGATTGACCAGGAAAGGTCAGGTCGACTAGGAAGGGTGCATCAGATGCTCGGTGTTCTTGAGTGATGCGGGTTCCAATAGGTGAGTGAAGAAAGGGAGACCGACATGAAATTTAGTCGTCTTCCCACAGACGGTGCCAAACTGTTGATGCAATAAATGGACCAACTAATCTGTGAAGATTGCACACACATAAGGAACACAAGATGTATGTGGTATACTCCTTTTATTATCAATAATAATGTTTGTACATTATACATTGGGCATTGAGCCCTATATGAAGAATGAAAAGTAATCTATAGAAAGAGTGTGATGTAGAGAGAGGTGAGAGCTTCATTCTAGAGAGAGTGTGTAATTGTCCTAAATGAGGGAGGGGGCTCCCTATTTATAGAAAAATACATAAGATTAGATTATAGGCCACAAATATATGCTTGGTACATGGACCTTTATGGGTCTTCTTCATGGACTTTGATGGTGGTCTTGCTCTTGCTTCAAGTGGCCTTCCATTCCTCGATGGGCCTTGATGGTGGGCCGAGCTTGGTCCAAGTGATCTTCCGAGTCTTGGTCGGGTCGGTCGATATGGTATCAATAAGGGTAATACTTGCATTCCATCTTGTTTGTATTTGTTTTTACCTCCATTTTCGATTTATCGAATTATCTTTGCACATATATCATAATCAAAACCGTTTATTCTCTATATCATTATGACAAAATCATCTCCATAAAAAAAAACAATAAAGATTAGAAGCCGTTTAATCATTCATATATATATATATATATCAACTAAATAGACAGTTCGACATGAAATTTTTAATTCTTATCAAAACCATTAATTTATTTGACATATTTGAATGATTAAATGACCTTCAATCTTATTGATATTTTTTTTATGGAAATGATCTTGACATAGTGATTTAGAGAATGAACAGTTCTGATTATGATATATATATAAAAACAATTCGATAAATTAAAAGGGTGGTACAAAAAGATACCATCAAGTTTGGAGGCAAGTATTTTCCTTTTTATAATTGTTACAGTATGTTGGTATAATCTTTCTTAAATAGTATTTTATTTTAATATAAATATATTAGGTTTTGTTGAACAAATATAATCCACATAAAAAGTAAATTTCATGTATATAGGTGGCCTCCTAAAACCTTGTCTCTATAAGGAAGAAAATATCACGCATCACAAACAAAACAAGCAACATTATAACAACTAGTGAATTTGTGATTAGAATATATATATTTATATATAATTTATATTTATCTTAAAATCAAAACTAAATTATAGTTTTGAATTTATATTTATCTTAAAATCAAAACTAAATTATAGTTTTGAATTTGTGATTAGAATATATATATTTATATATAACAACTAGTGAAACAACTTGATGGTTCGGTTGTGTGGATTCCAATTTACCATTCAGAGTTGAGTTCGAAAGACTTGACTTTAAGTGGGTTCTAAGAAACAACTTGTCAAATTGTTATACTTAAAACACCAAAAAAATTATGGCCACTTGAATACTATTGCCCAACTCCATAATTATTTGGTAAATAATAATGAATCAAAATCCAACTCATTTTTTGCAAAATCCGAAGACTCTTAATGTATAACAACTAGTGTTTATTCAATATATATCACTCGTATGCTGAAACTTTAGCCTCCATTTTCTCTCTTTCTTATCCTCCTCTCAATTGTTGTTTTTTTTTTTGTTAGTAATAAGAGTTTTTTTGTGGTGATTGTATAATCCGAGTCATGCTCGGATTTAAGTTTCCCACTATGTTATTTTGCTATTCTTTCAATCTATCTCCCTACTCAACATCTTTCTTTAAAATATATTCTTTTCCTAATTCTTATTGTACCTTATTGTTGGAAGAGTTTGTCACAATATTTCTCATTTAATTTAGTCACAGTAGTTAGATTATGATTTTTTTTGTCTTTTATTTGCTTATATATGCAACTAGATCGTAGGAGATCATGTCTTCTTATAATCCGCCATGTTCTTCAAGTTCTTCAACACAAAATGCGATGGATTTGACGACGGTAACTGTTTCTTTTAACATAGGTAATTTATTTCGAATTATTGGAGTCATTATGATTTTAGTTATTTTGAATTTTGTGGACGTTTAATTTTACATAATTTCAGTGACATAGATGCCTAATCGACAAAGTAAAGTTCCAATCAGCCCTTTAGTCACTAGATAATGTGACAAAATATGTGGATTTCGTAATCTTGACTGGCAGATATGAAATCTAAAATCTTAAAAATAGGACCACACAGTTTCAAGTGGCTCTCGCAACCGAGCATTTTTCCCCCCTGCAATATGGAATGAATGACAAGAAATTAAGATTGGTGAAAAGGACACTTTTATTTTGTGGTTAAAGGAAGCCAGCCCGCAATTAGATTTTATTATACACTATCCTGTATATTAATAATTAATATATCTAAAATTAAGGAATATTAATCATGTCGTATTATAGCATATAAAGGAAATGCATATTACGAGTTTCTCTACCTATAAAAGGCGGTCGTACATTATGCAAAGAAAATTTGAATCCTGGGACTTTTCCAATTTGCCAACTCGAGAAGGGAACGATCAAAGTCGTCGCTGACTGATGACCCAAAAAAAAAAAAAAGGGTTGTCATTGACCAAGCCACCACCGTTAATTTTCTACGGAATATTGGACGGGAGAAAGCCAGGCATTGCTTTAACATAGGGGCCAATACGATGGTAACTTCTGCCACTAACTTCTTATTTAAAAATTGATTTGATTTCAAAAGAATTGAATTCATGTCATGTGTAGCAGCAACACAAATAGAAACTCGCCCTGACAATTTGAATTAGGCCACCGAATAATAGGTGAAAGTACCAGGTTTCATACCAAATTAATCTATTGAACTTTAATTTATTATATGTTTCAGCTCTCTTTTATTCCCAGTAAACAGAAGGAAGATAGGTCCAAAAATTTTAAGTCGTCATTGAATTTAGTCCACTTATTAATTTAGGTATTTTCATTAATTGTTTATATCCATTTTACCTTAAAATAAGCAATTGAAGCAAATTAAATTTCCTTATTTTTTTAAAATAAAGAAATTCCTTATTTTTGAATTCATTATTGATCCTAAATTTGAATTTTCAATATTGAAAGCCTTATGTTTTTTAAGAATCTTTTAATCTTGTGGCTAGTAGTGCTCACTCTCTCTTCTTCTGATTCTTCCTCAATTCTCAATCTTCATTTTTTCTTCTTATAGAGGGTTAATTTAAGGGCAATATTATTTGGACTCTCTAAATTGACCATATTTAGTGATCATGTTGATGCGACAATCAATGAATGGTCTAATATAAATATAAAATACTTTCATTTATTAAAATAATATCATTCATTGATTGCGATATCAATATGGTCACTAAATGTAATCAATTTAGATGGTCCAAATATCATTATTCTTAATTTAATCATGTTGATAATATAAATTTCAAATATTGATATTTAATACCTTGATAATTGATCCAAAAAATTAGGTATATTTTAATATTTTTTTTAAAATATTATAATATGTGTTAAAAAGGGTAATTAAGAGAGGTAGTAAAAAAATAAACAAGGATAAAATGATGATGAGGATCTACAATAATTAGTTTAATGTTGGTCATTAAAAATAGACTAGCATATGATTAATTCTAAATAGAACTCAGCTCACCAATTTTATTTTTAAATTTAGTATAAAATTGAGATTTTTTCTTTCGAATATCACTCATTAGTGTAACGTGTACACATTACTTACCACATTATAAATTTTCGCTTTCAAAACATCACTATTAAATAATTTTTTATTTATGTATAATTTATTAAATGAATCTGTCTTTCTTGACAATTGAAGAATTAGGAAGAACACTCCAAAATCACGAGCTTTACAATTTCCAATTTTGTGGGGTTGTAAGATAGAGCTGATTCGCTACATTTGAGGTTTGAGGTGAAAATTATAAAAGTGCCTCTATAATCTACAATATATATTTAATTTTTTTTCCTCATTTTCCTAGCAATATATCAAAAAAATTCAAGAATTTAAGCATATCAATCATACATAGAAAACATAATTGTCTTGCATTAATATATAGGTTTTTTAGCTTAAAGAACTCGCACATTTGTCAAATTTTGAGCCATGTACTCGTTATTGCTTCACTCAACAGTATCAAACGGTCAAATTGAGCAACCCAGCTCCATTTATGTCATTATCGTTCCATTTGGCGTGAAAAAATTTATGTGGCATCTACGTGAATTAAAATACAATAATTTGACAAAAAGGCAATTGTAGAACTTCACAATTGCCTTAAATTGGAATCCCAAATTGAAAAACCATAAATCGAAAACCTCCTTTTTCGCGAGCCAAGCTTTGACGTGACCCAGGGCGTCCTTTCCCTCGTTGGCCTCACGCAGCTGCTGGCCTTCCCTTGTTGACATGACCCAGTTTTTGTCCTTGCACATCGAGTCTTATATGGCAAAAGTGTGCCAACGTATCAAAAATTCTAATTTTGCCTTTACTTTTCACGGTTACTTAACACATGTGATGGAAATAGAACTGAGTTGCTCAAATTGGTCATTTAATGCTGTTAAGTGAAGTAATACCGAGTATAAGGTGTAAAGTGCGGTGCGAATTCATGGTGCATTTAAGTTAAAAGGCCTATTATATATTTAAGAAAAATGTGAAATTTAATAATAATAAAAATGTTGAGTTAGAAAAATATTGACTTTATAAGATAAGCTAGATAATTATACATTGATTAGAATAACTCTTAATAATATTTTAAGAATATAGATCTAATTTTTTAATAAAATATTTTTTCAAACTTAATTTAGATATATTTTAGACGATTCTTATCCATGGATCCAGAGTGATTGTACCCTAGAACTGAAAGATTCTTTCTTCCGATCAAAATATTAGGGCCCATACTCTATCACGGTAAGAATACAAACAAATGAACGGATAGACCGATACAACACGTTTCACATTCATTCATTCATGATTCTTTGTTTGTTTCTAGTGCCTTAATCATTCATAAAACAAACAAAAAACAAGCCAGCCACATTTGTTTTGGCTTTTTTGATTAAAACTATTCAATTCATACCAGATCAAGGAACGACTATATACGATTATGAACACCTACATTTTCGATATTAAAATACACACATTATATTTTCACTTTTTACTACAGAAAGTGGATAGTCGCATGAATAATATATTCAAATTAATACAGACGAAGAAGGGAATGAATCCAAGTCCATACACACTTCCTTATCTTTTCAACAAGATGCACCAACCACAAACACCCTTACCCAAAAAAAGTAATTTCCACCCTTCCCTAATATTCAATTTCCTCTTTCGATTTTCGTCTGATATTTTGTTTTGAAAGGGCAACAAAAAAGTAAAAAAGTAAAAAAGTGAAAAAGAAGAAATTTAAAGAGTGAAGATCACTCCAAAAAAAAAAAATATATTACATGATTTTTTTTACACAAAATCTAGCAGATGACAACACTAGCTAACAATACCTAATCAACCCGTGAAACAGAAATTTAAAAAAGAAAATTAATATGAGCTTCTAGACGGAATCGGGAGTGGAAGAAGCATTTGGTTCAACTTTTCTAAGTTGAATCATGGAAGGCTTCTGTGAGTCTTCATCGTCATGGTACACGTAAGCAAACCCGCCATGCCGGGTCATATCCATGCCGGCCATTTCATCCTCAGCTGAAATCCTCAACAGCTTCAGCTTATGCAGGGCAAAAAACAACGGACCCATTGTGGCACTGACCCAACCAATAATCACCACAATCTGGATCAGGTGGGCCCCCAGCAGCCGCCCTCCCCCGCCCATAAACAACCCGTATGGGCGATCCGGTTTTCCCGGGTACACTTGGTTCACGTACTTCTTGGTAGCGAACAACGCCGTAAATATAATTCCCCACGCGCCACAGCCCCCGTGTAGCTGAGCCGCCTCCAATGGATCGTCGTATTTCAATTTCTCGGCTAATTTATTGCACGAGATCAAAACGATAGCAGCGACAAATCCGCATACGATTGCAGCCCATGGTTCTACAACTGAACAGCCGGCCGTTATGGCCGCGAAACCGCCGAGTAGGCCGTTACAAACATCCGTGACGTTCCAGTGACCCGATAGGATTCTCTTTCCGAAGAGAGTAGTCAACGCGGCTGTGCAACCAGCTAAGGTGGTAGTCACGGCGGTCCGACCCACAGCACTCCACTGCCCGTAGTATGATCCGGTTGCGTACGGGTTCAAGATCTTGTTAAATGAACCCGGGTTAAACCCGTACCAACCGAACCAGAGCAAGAACGTGCCCAAGACAACTAAAGAAGCGCTGTGTCCACGTAGCGCGACGGACCGACCGGCGTGGTCGAACCTGCCGATTCTGGGACCTTCAATAAATGCTCCCCAAAAACCTGCGATACCTCCGACTAAATGAACCACGCCTGACCCGGCAAAGTCGATGACCCCGGTTCGGAACAGAAGGTTTGGGGTATTAAAAGCGCTGGCCCAGCCGTCTGGAGACCAAAACCAGTGGGAGACGACTGGGTAGACGAACCCGGTGAGAAAGGAGGAGTAGATGAGGTAGGCGACGAACTGGGTCCGCTCGGCGATGGAGCCACTGGTGATGCCGGCTGCCGCGATGGCGAAGGCCCACTGGTAGAGAAAATTGCTGTAGTCGAAGGAACGGGAAGGGATTTTAGTGAGGCCAAAGAAATGGCGGCCGATGAAGCCATTGGAGGGCCCACCAAAGGCGAAGGCGAAACCAAATAGGTAGTAGAAGAGGCCGCCGGCGGCGGCGTCGAGGACGTTGGTAAGCATGATGTTCATGGTGTTTTTGGCGCGGACGGAGCCGGCGCAGAGCATGGCGAAGCCGAGCTGCATTGAGAAGACGAGGTAGGCGGAGAAGAGGAGGTATGTAGTGTCGATGGCGTAGCCGGTGTCGGTGAATTTGTTGGAGACGTCGCTGAATTGGGAACATATGTAAGTGGCTGCTTCGGTGGTGTTAGGCCCCAGGAGTTGGGCCAGCTCGGTTGCGGAGCAGTTTATGGAGGCCCATGTCGCCATTCGAGGCAGCGGAGAGAGAGTGAGAGGGTGTTGGTTGTGGTGGTGGTGGAGTAGAGAGGTCTTGGGCCTCCTCTATTTCAATTGCAGTACTGACGGCTGAGGTACGAGTGTAGTATATATAGAATTATAGACTAGAGAGAGAGAAGACTTTGACATTTGAGAGCATGTGGGCCGTCTGTGTTCATACTTGATTCGATGACAATTGTAGAATCGTCACTGATTTGAAATATACGGTCAGGATACAGTTCCATGTTTAATTTGGGGTAGTGATATTACTAAGGAATTTACCATTCAAAGGAAAATATCCATCCGTTTACCACTGTTAGTAACATTTGTTTATAGGGTGTACTTGATAAGAATAATATTATGCGAAAATATTAAATTGATTATATTTAGGGTATGTTTATTCCTTGTAATTGAAAATAGTAGATAATGGAATAAATACACAATTAAAGAACAGAGTAATTGAAAAAGTGGGTAACCCTTCCCATTGGGATATTTATTAACCATGTATAATTGAGATATTAATGGCTTGAATTTTCATTGTTTTGACACTAATATCACTCAACACAAAACTTTCATCATAAATTGGATGACCCTTTTTTTAATATTATAACATATTTTTTAGCTAAATATTATCAAATATACTTATTTAGCAAATAAGATTCAGAAGTATGACGCACACACTTGACATCATTAAAAAAATTATTTAACCATTAATAACAAGTCCAAAATGTCATATATATTTTTTGCGACTATTCATTAATAAAATCAGAGAAAATATGCCTTTTTTTTGTAGTAGTACAAAAGCTCATTGATAAATATTGTAAACTATATTTTTAATTTTTGATGAGGTGCCTTAGAAAATAAAGATTGATTCACATGAGAAAATTATTACTTAACACAATTATAATTAATATTTATAAACTATGCTTTTAATTTTTTAAAGTTATTGTTTTAGATTATTTAGAATTATTTTAAATTTTGTCAAGTGAGTCTAGTGCAGTTAGTTCTAGCGGAAGGTTGTGGTCAACTCCCGCGATTTTAAATTTTAAATTTTAAATCGTGTCAGACGGGAGCATGGCACATCCCGCGATAATCTCGGGGGGATTGAGATGGGTCGTGTCACGATATACCCAATTAAGGAAAATAAGGCCTCTGCCAAAATAATTAGAGGAGATTGTGGTCAACTTTGGTGGTCGAGAAGGAAGAAGAAGAAAACCGAATTTGAGTAGGAACCCTAGGAGGAAGACATGTGTGAAGGGTATAAACGGAAATCCACTGTCCATGAACAGTGGAAGGTTGTTTGCCTTTTAGTATATAGTTAAGAAGTGTGTGGGTTACTATTAGAATATTCAATTGATTATTAATTTGATTTTTATATAACATAATATGTATAAATATAAATAGATTTAAGATTTGAGAAAATATTCAATATATATATATATATCATTATTTTTTCATTCATATAATTCCACATGTACTATAGTTAATGATGAAAATATAGATTGTAACAACCTAAAAATTCGGAGAATGTAATTTCGAAAATTTGAAAAGAAAATTGACTATTTTATCCTCATTGCAAATTGAATGCCAAAAGTTGACTTTATAAACTGAGGGCTTTTGCACGTTTATCTAGGACCATTACATAGCTCACCGAATTCTGAGTTCGTAGATAGGCGACACGCTAAAATCGGAGTTCGGACATGATCGTTACGGGTCTTAAATACCCAAGGTATTTTGGTAATTTGAAACATAGGCCTTTTTGATGAAGTGACGAGTCATCATTTAGTTGGATGAGATGGTGACACGTGCCACCATCTTACTAATGCATCATCATTCACCACCTTGGATCGTGTATCATTTTCATCTTCAAACATTCATCTTCTTCGCTCTTCATTTTTTCAGTTGCATTTACGAGACCTGAAAAGGAAAAAGGAGAATATATTAAGGGATAGACATTGTGAGTTTAAGAAGTAAGCCTAAAAAATAAACAACTAAGGTTGGATTGGAACATAACGACACTAAACTAGAACGAGGAGGAACAAACCCAAAACACGTTTAAAACCGTGTCTGCCTATTGGTTCTTTTGTTTTTTGACCATTAAACCTTGGAATTAAGAATCTTAATCGCTTCATGAGGTTCTTAGGGTTAGAACGAGTAAGAAAGTTTGAAGTTTGAACATAGGAAATCCCTTGAAATAAAGCAGGATGTTTGGCTGGAACTTGAAGTTTGGTTCGTCAATTTTGGGGTAAGATTTTTGTGATTTAAAGATCATAGAACTTTGCAAGGATTAATTAGAACATGATTGATGTTTGAAGTTTGGAGTTTGGATAGAAAATTTAGGAATTAGGGTAGGGTCTGATCGGCCGGGTCGGGTTCTAGTTGTAGCCGCGAGTCGACTCGACTAGAGGTAGGAAATGACCAACGTGTGCCGCGTGGGAGAGCGACGACCCGCCGTCCACCGACATATGGCAGCTCTTCGCGATGTTCCTCTGGTTGTGGTCAACATGAATTTTAAGGCAGTTGATGTTATGAAAATTTTGTCGCAGTTTTCGAGTTAATCAGTTATCGTATCATGGTGGTTTTGTGTGTCCGGATTGTTTATGTTTAGGTTTTAAATATGTGTCCATAGAATTAGGGGACTTGAATATAAGATTACTTCAGAGGAGCGCACAGTTCGGGGTTGAGCTACTTGGACAAACAGTGAGTGGACATTTATTTTATAATTTTGATGCATACATAATTAAAGGTTTTAAATATTTTTATTGCATGATTTGAATTGTAATGGTCGGAAAAAATGGTTCTAAATGCGTTTTGATGATTTTCCGGATTTTGAATATTTATTCAGGATTTGACTAGTTTCTATACACGACTTTTACGGTATTATTGAAACAATGATTTGAGCTTAGTCTCAGTTTGAAATTTTTTTGACTTGGAATTTGAATTAAGGATTTTTTTTAAAAGCAAAGTTTTGGATTTAATCTCTGGAGACTATTAATGTGATAATTTTTCCCAGATGACCGAAGCTCTGAGTTATTATCTTCCCAAGCAGCCAAAGCTAGGGTTTCTTCCTAGACGGTTGATGCTCGGGGTAGTTTCCTAGACGGCCAAAACTCGGGGTTTTTTCTAGACGACCAAAGCTCGGGGTTTTTCCCAAATGGTTGATGCTCGAGGGAGTCAATGATTGGTTTTGATTGGTTATTGATATGGGTGCCCAAGTTTCATCACATGATTTTATGATAAGAGATTTCAGGGAAATATGGACCACAAGTTTTTGATACATTGTATCATTTTCTAGGTCCACAACATATGTTTTGATTTTATCTGAAATCCTGTTGTTGACGTTTTATTTTATGTATTCGTGTTTTTATAACAGGAGAGTAAATGCTTATTTTCTCATAAATGTATTTTTAAATTATTAGTTTTGTTCACTCACACTTTTATTGGTTTTTTTCCCACCAAGCCATTGCAGAGAAACCGAAGCTGATGAAATACATGCCTCTAGGATTATGGTATTATGGTATCGGAGTATTATGGTATTGATTTGTGTTTCTTTTAGCAAATGACATGCCTCTAGGATGTGAGCCCCATGCACGACCTGGCAATAAGGATGAAATACCTATTACTAGAAGTACACATGATCCCAAGATAGACTTAAAGATGAGACGATCCCTAGATCATTTAGGTCGGGCATTAGATATTACGCTCCAAGATAAAAATATGTGTGTAGGTCCGGATATAGAGTAAGTCTAGAGGCTGGGGTCATAACATTTACATGCGAGTTAGACAACACCTAAGGTAGATGAATGGATTACTCGGTTAGAGTGAGTATTCCATGTGACGAGTTTCCTCTACATGATATGGTACGCTTGGCCATCTTTCTTCTTGGTGGCTATGCATGCTGCTGGTGACATTGATTATGGATATCAGGATAGAACTCGATAAGAGTTATGATATTGATTTAGGGCACGAAATGAGTCGGAATATTGTCTTAGGGCTTAAGAATAGCTAGTGTAACACCTCGGATATTCAAAAAAATGAAGAAAAAAAAAACATTTTTCCCTGGAAGTCAAAGAGTTGACTTTGATCAAAAGTTAAAATATTGACTTTTTGATCGGGACCTTTTCTAGATGATTTGAGAAGACCAATATGAAGATCTTGATCTCCCGAGTACGTCGGCAAGCAGCATGTCGAAAAAGGAGTTCGAACAATTAAATTATGGGTCAAGAAAAAGCAAGGGCATTTTTGTAGTTCTACCCATGGGGGCATTTTGGTAAATTTCTAGAAAATTCTAGAAATGTCTCAAATATCCCTGAATTTTCCCACCTATCAGAATCTTCCACCGACCTAGTGCCTATTTATATAGGTGTAAGATGTATGTGTGAGTAGTTCGGCGGAGCTAGGCCAAAAATGAAGAAAAAATGGAAAATGGCCACCACTGTGCCGGAGAAAACTAGGAAGAAAGAAAGAAAAGAAAAGGGAAGAAAAATAAATAAAGGAAGGAGAATGGAGATGAAAGAGTGTCACGACCCGGCCCATCTAACACAATATTGTCCGCTTTGGGCCCAGCCCTCACGGTTTGGATTCTCGGGGAACTCCAAAGTTAAGCGAGTGGAGGCTAGTGCAATCCCATGATGGGTGACCCACTGGGAAGTTGCACCATGAGCTCCCGGGAACAAAACCCTGCGGGTGTGATGGTGCGCCCTGCCCAGAGGGGACAATATCTTGTTAGATAGAGTGGGCCGCTGCGCAACTCTGATCTAAACAAGGCCTTTTGGGAGCTCAGTGGCTTTGGGGGGGATTGGAACCCCAAAGTTAAGTGAGTTGAGGCTGGTGCAAACCCATGATGGGTGACCTACTGGGAATTTGCACATGAGCTCCCGAAAACAAAACCGTGAGGGCTGGGCCCAAAGCGGACAATATTATGTTAGAAGGGCTGGGTCGTGACAAAGAGTGTGGAAAGACATGTCTGAACAGGAGGAAAAACCTCCATGGTCGTGAGGCTTAAAAATGACCCAAGGAGTTATAGCCTAGTTTGAAGCATGATGGCTCGAAACTAAGGATCGTGGTGGGTTCAAGAATTCCATGTGACCCTTTTCAGCTAGAGAAGTAGAGTGTAAGATATAGGGAGGCTCGAGGAAAGCCCCTAGAATATCAACCGAAACGTGCAGGTAAGTTTTCCCAATTTGTAGTACAATTATCTCTCTTTGGTGATCATAGGCTTGTTTATGGGATTGAGAAGATCATGATTGATGAAGAACACTATGAAAATGGATGTGAGATAAATAAAATAGCTCCGGGTCATATCTCCGGGTTAAACGACTTGAATAGCAGGACCCGCAAGAGGTTGAAGACAACCTCTGCGTAGGCGTGTGAAGCCCACACGCAAAAGCTGTCCTCAGCCTCTAACAACGCGTACGGGCGCGTCGGCCGGAGTTTGGAAAAATGATCAAAATAAAAAGTGTTCAATTTGTTATTCTGATACTAATGGTTCAAGAATTAAGTTAATTGGATATCAATTGAGAAAGTTATGGTTATTCAAAGTTTTAAGCGTTTTATTATATTTTAGATAAATAATGAAAAAGAGGGAAGATCATTATAAGGTTAGTTCGAGTTTAGAAAAATATAAAGATAAATTTGTGGAACGTAAAAGTGTGATTTAAGGGAGATATTTTGGTGCATATTTTTGGCATTAAACACATCCATTATAGTTAATTGAAGTAATTGTGTTAGAAGGATTTATGGGAACATTAGCCAAAAATATGACCATAGAGTTAGTGTTGTTTAAAATTATTACCTTATGTTACATTGGTTTAATGTATATTGTGTAGTGAATAAATTGGATACAAAAAAGGTATATAACTATTCTAAACCTATGGTTCTATTTTTGAATTTCATTAAGTATTATTAATGATGGAAAAATAGGGTTAAAAAGAAGAAGAGATAATTGTGAGGATTATTTATGTGAGTGATGGAAGGGCAATCAATAATAAATTAAGTGAATTTGAAATATTTAAACAATAACGATGTTACTAACGAACATAAAACCCTAAATAAAGTCAATTTAGTAAGCTCCTTATTTTTCGGGGTTAAGTGGGTTGGACGTGGGCGGTAAACCCGTAAGAATAAATTTTATTTGGCTAATTTAATAAGAATTAGAGTTAGTTAAATTTGGTGAGTTCTCTTGTCTGACAAGTTGTTAGACGGGAACAGGTCCCAGGCCGGTTCATGGGGTGTTTTTAGGGTCGGGTACTGTCAGCTAGAGAGCCGAAATATCAATTTAATATGTAGAATATGAAGTTTAGGGCTTAGATAGGAGTCAGAAGCACTGACGCGGCCTAGTGTCTACAGTTGTTTGACATGCAGATTTGAATTTCTGGGACGAAATTCTTTAAGGGGGGTAGATTGTAATGACCCAAAAATTCGGAGAATGCAATTTTAGAAATTTGAAAAGAAAATTGACTATTTTACCCTAATTTCAAATTGAAGGTCAAAGGTTGAATTTATAAATAGAGGGTTTTTTGCACATTTATCGAGGTCCGTTACATAGGTCATAGAATTCTGAGTCCGTATATGCACGTCAAAATCGAAGTTCAGACGTGATTGTTAGGGATCTAAAATACTTTGGAACATAGGGACATTTTGGCCTTTTTGAAAAAAGTGATGAGTCATCACTTGGTTGGGTGAGATGGTGACATGTGTCACTATCTCACTAATGCATCATTATTCACCGCCTTGGATCACGTATCATTTTCATCTTCAAACATTCACCTTCTTCACTCTTAATTTTTGTAATTGAACCCTCGAGATCCGAAAAGGAAAAAGGAGAGGATGGTAAGGGATAAAGAGTATGAGCTTAAGGAATGAGCCTAAAATAATAATAATAATAAGCAACTAAGGTTGGATTGGAACAAAACGACACTTAACTAGAACAAGGAGGAACAAACCTAGAACACGTTTAAAATCGTGTCACCCCAAATGGGGGGTTTTTTTTTTGTTTTTGGCCATTAAACCTTGGAATTGAGAATCCTAATAGCTCCATGAGGTTCTTGGGGTTAGAAAGAGCAAGAAAATTGGAAGTTTGAACAGAGAAAATCCCCTAAAATGAAGCAAGATGTTTGGCCGGAATTTGAAGTTTGTTCGTCGATTTTGGTGTAAGATTTTTGTCATTTTAAGATCATAAAACTTTTTCTGGGATTAATTAGAACATGTTTGATGTTTGAAGCGTGGAATTTGGATAGAAAATGGAGAAATTAGGGTCCAATCGAGTTCTAGTTGCAGACCCCCGAGTCGACCCAGCTGGAGGTAGGAGATGACCAGTGCGTGGCGCATGGAGGAGTAAACCCCAGTCGTCCACCAGCGTGTGGCGGCATTCCACTGGTCACAGTCAAAATGAATTTAAGATATTTGATGTATAGACATTTTGGCGCAAGTTTCTTATTGCTCAGATATCATCTCGTGGTAGTTTTGTGTGTATGAAGTGTTTATGTTTAGGTTTTAAATACGTTTGTTATCCTAGGAATTAGGGTATTTGAATATGAGAATACTTTGGGCATTAGTGACCCTAGATTGAGATTGAGCTGCTTAGACGGACTGTGAGTGAACATTTATTTTATAACTATGATGCATGCATAATTATCTACTTTAAATGTTTTATTTCATGATTTGAATTGAAATGGTCTAAATAAATGACTCTAAATGTGTTTTGATGATTTTTTGGATTTAGGATATTTATGCAGGATTTGACTGTTTTTTAGACACGACTTTTACAGTATTGTGGAAACAACGGTTTGAGCTTAAACCCTGTTTAGAAATTTTTTTTACTTTGAATCATAAACCTTCAATTTATCTTGATCAATTTAGACAATCTTGAGACCCAATACAAACCTAAAACTGTGAAAAGAATTGAGAAGAAAAAAACATGAAGGAACGAGAAAGAAAAAGAGAGGAAACACACAGAAAACCCAAAGAACTTAAACTCATAAACCTTCAAATTTTCCAAAATTTGAGTTTGAATTTCTGAACTATGATTGCTAGAACCAAGTTTAGAACGAGCTTCCTGAGTTCCTTGCTAGTGAAACCGACCCAAAATTGAAGAGAATCGCCCAATTTTGACCTAGAACGGACCCGCAATAGTCTTCAAATTTTCGAAGTGAAATTGAACAATTTGAGGTATCGTTAAATTGAACTCGTAATTGTGTTTTTAAGGGTCCTAGAATGGTTTTTCATGACTTGGATTTGAGAAATTGATTGAAATTAGCCGAGTTTTGAAGTGGGTTGAAACCGGGTCAGGGTGACCCGTTTGTAGGGTTCTGGGTTGGGACGTGATGAACAATGTTTCCCTGTTCATCGGTGCGTGGTTTCACGCGCAACCCATTCAGCCACACATGGGGGCACATGGCTGACTTTCTAGGGAAATGTACAACACACTTTTTAATGTTTTTGACATTTCGAACCTATTGGCACAGGTTTCAAGTCGATCGGACACAAGTTCAGGGTGGTTTTGGGTGTCCAAATTGTGTACTTTGCATTTACATATCGTTATTAAATCCCGAAGTTTAGGGGATTGTTATACGAGGTTATGTAACGGCCTAGTGACCCATGATTGTTGTGCTTGACAGGCCAGGACATTCTCGAGATGTCTGAGGAGTGTACAACTCGCGATTGAATCACTCAGATTATGTGTGAGTGGACATTTCTTTCCTAATCTTGATGCATGCATAAATGTTTTAAAGGTTTTATTGTATGATTTGAATTGCAATGATTTCACTGATAATGATTGAATATATTTTGATGTGTTTATTCATGGATTTATGCCTATGATGATACAGTTTTACGTACATGTGATGTTTTCGGGCTTGAGGCCTATTGGAAATGATTTGACTCAATTTGGGAATCTTTGTGAACTAAACTGTTTAAATAACAGATTATGATTTGATTGGCTCTATATATCGAGTTAATATGATTTGAATGAAACGTCTGGACACTGTTTTTATGTTGATTCGTGGAAAATGTTATGATTAACTATATTTCGGGAGTTGGCCCTATTGAGATGATTTTGGGCTGTTTTGCGACATGAAATTATGAGTTTTGCAAACTAATTTCTACAAAACCATCCTCTATGTTATGATTTTACCCTCCGACGTCATAGAGCATGGAGCAGTCACGATGACACTACCTAGAGGTGAGTAGCTCTAAAAGGAGGCTCAGGCTCATGAGTGTCACATATGGGCATTGCTTAGATGTCGAGCCAGGGGCTCCGAGCCTGGGAATGCTACCACCTGGACGTCAAAGATCTTAGGTGTATACTCGAACGTGGTAAACCCGAGTTGCACGCGTTGCTATACTATCGTGACTATTGTATGGATGTTGAGATTGGATGTTGAGGATTGGTTACCCATGTATTGTTTTCTGATGTTATGTCTAGACATATGATTTATGATTTAATATGTTTTCATACGATTTGATTACTATGCATGCATGGTTTTAAACTGGAGGGAAAAATGTGATGTTTCTTAAATTGTATTTTGAAAATATTTATTTTTATCCACTCACACTTTGAATGTTTTATGAACCTTCCAGGCCGTTGCATAGATTCTGGGGCTGACACTAAGGTAGAGGCTTAAAGTTCACCGTTGCGCATTCAGATACAAAGTAGGCCTTAATACCTTATCTGTATAATTACCCGTGCTCTGTATTACCATTGACTAGTTGAATATTTGCGTCTCAACGATTATGTATAGTGGATTATCCCTGGTCTGACAATGTGCGTTGCTTGAACTTTTCCTTCCATATGATTACTTTTAGTACTTTATGTGTGATTTTCAGACAGGAGCATGACTCTTCTCGGCTTTCAGGGGATTATCAAGATGGGTCCTGTCAAATTGGTATCAGAACATTAGGTTAACTGATTGTTCATTGCATAGTGTCGTGCATCAGTTGTCGTACTAATTTATGCCTCGTACAGAACATATGCCTTCGTGACGCGAACCCCGTTCACGGCCTAGACATGACGTTGCTAGAGATACTGAGAGTGCTAGTATTAAGCGAGTCCAGCGTTTGAGTGCTACTCACTTTAGCGGTGGGGAAAATCGGGAGGAAGCCCATTAGTGGATTACGCGCATGGAACAGATCTTCTCCTTCATGTGATGTCCTCTTGAGGAGTGAGTTTTATTTTCTACCTTTCTACTAGACGGTGGCACATACCAATGGTGGTATACATTAGAGATGTCGGGATGGGACGCCCAGACAGTCATTTGGGAAGCCTTCCGGGAGGGCTTCCTTGATCAGTACTACCCCCGCTCCTTCTATGATGCAAATGAGGTTGACTTTTTGTAGCTTCGCCAGGGGAGTATGACAATATCAGAGTATGAGCAGAGCATTCAGATACTATCACGCTTTGCTCTTACATTTGTGTCTACCGAGGCTGATAAATGCCACAGGTTTGAGCTTAGTCTGCGGGGTGACATTTGTGGTATCATTACGACATGATCTTATGCCACTTTGAGGGAGCTATCTGATGTGGCAGTACGAGTTGAGGCGAGTTTTCCTGCACGGAAAAAGTTCTCAGATGGTAGTCGACGTCGAGAGGGTCAGTATCAGGGATCTTCGAGCTAGAGGGCTCCTAAGAGAAGCAGTTCAAGTGGCTCATCATCATCTGGCGGTGGTCGTTTTGGTAGAACTGGTGGTACCCAGAGCTCCAGATTCCGATCACAACAGGCCCCTCAATCGAGTGGTACATTAGTGGGGTCGACTGGCAAACTGAGGACTTTCACATTTTATGCTTGTGGAGAGTCGGGTCATTTTGCGAGAGAATGCCCACATATGTCTGGTGGCAGAGGTATAGGTTGGGGCACAGCAGAGTAGGGTTCGAGTACGACCTCGACTTCCGATGCGACAGGTGGCAGAGGTAGAGGGGCTGGTAGTGGGTCACGAGGACGTGGTCGATCTTCTGGACCACATGCCTGTGTATTTGCAGTTACCCAGTAGAAGGCCTGAGTAGCCCTAGGAGTGGTTACAGGTACACTTACTATTTTCGGTTATGATATACGTACCTTGATAGATCCCGAAGCCACTCATTCCTTTATCTTGTGGGATTGTTTTCGTTTCTGAATGATTTCAAGGAAAAGAGTATATATGCGTGTTTTACGAGGCACATTGTATAGCTTGGTTTCGGGCTTAAGCCGAGGTTAAGGCAATAGTGTTGAGTTATGATATGGATATGTGGTTTCTCAGATTCGTGATGTAATATGTGTGATGATGTGTGATATTGAGTTGTGATATGAGCATGTGTTTGTCGGAACTTGTGAGGAGTGAAATGTTGTTGTGATTATGTGGTTTGGATGTGGGTCTCGGACGTCGAGCTCGGGGCTCCGAATGCTGAGACTGTTATTGTATGGGTAATTCAGATGTCGAGCTAGCGACTCTGAATCCAGAGTTGGATTACACTCAGACACCGAGTTAGGAGCTTCGAATCCTAAGCGAGTGTGTGATGGCCTACTAGTAGTGCCCTTGTGATGTGATGATTGATGTTGTGCTTATTTATTGATGATGAGTTGACTATATGTGAGTTCTGTTGTGATGTTGGTTATGGATTGATTGTGTGTTATTGATGCGACAAGTCGTGATGTATGATGTATGCATGGTTATGCCTATTGGTGGGTTGGTCTCAGATGTCAAGGCAGACTCCTTTCTTGAGATTGAAACGACTCCGACGTCGAGCTGGGCTCCTTTCCTGAGTCGGGTCCCCAATTGGACGTCGAACGGAACTCCTTTCCCGAGTGGTGTACCTACCAGTAGTGTATTGGTTTGATGATTGATATTGTGATGACGGTGGGTCGATTGTATGTAACGATGTGTTGATCTTGTGTTGATGGTTGTGATTTTTTGTAATGGTTATGTCGAATTACCGAGGTCTTAGATAGTTTAATGTTACCTTTGATTTAGGAATTCTTTTCACGTTTTTTGAGAATATAAAATGTGCTTTATTTTAATTGAGGTGAAATAGTTTTTGTATGCATGCATGGTTTTGGAAAACGGAGGGTAAAATGACGGTTGTTTTTAAAGAATATTTTAAAACTATTTCTTTTTGTCCACTCACATGCTTTCTTGGTTTCTGTGACCCTCCAGAAGCGTTGCACGAAAATTGAGTCTCATAGGCGCAGGCATGAACTAGAGAGATTTGTGCGTATTCCTAGTCTGACAAGATTTCATGTGTATTTTTTATTTTTGTCAAATAGGAGTAGGACTTGAGTGTATTTTTTCAGTGTGTTTCAGGTGGGGTCTTGTCAGAGTATATTAGTACATTTGTATATATTGGGACACCGGGTTATATGACTGGGGAATAATTATAAGCTGGAAATGAAGTTGTTTTGTTTCACCCTTCTTCGTTTTTCATACAAGGGCAATTAACAGAAAAAGGAACAAAATTTTATTAAAAAATAGGCATTATATAAGAATTTTGATGCACTAAGTACATATACTATTATATTATGTTACTATGAGGATAACAAACATGAGATGTAAAGACATTTATAGGATGTTAGAGCATTCTCATCAGACTAGTTATAACGACCCAACCTAAGAATTATGGCAATTTTAGAAACTAAATAGTGAATGTACATATTTACCCTTGTCCTTATTAATGGTCCAAAAATTGAATTAAACAAAAGTTGAATTAAAATTGGGAAAACTTTCAAGAGTTTTGATTAAACTATTGTGTGAGTCTTGAAATTCTTAATTCGTACACAGCCGACACACACAAAATGGAGACCGTATGAAAATGTTTTGGGTCTAAACACTTAAGGGAAATTTGGTAAAGTTGTGCATAACATGGGAATTTTTGTACTTTCAATTCACTTCTTTTGGTGAATCAGCATATATATTGTTGCTAGTTGACTTATAAGATGACATGTGTCGCTAGGGGAACGAGATGAATGGACTTCACCGCCTAGGTCCTGTTTGTTTAAGGAAGAAAGAAGATAAAAAGGAATGAGGAAGAAGGGACTCACTTGGTTAAATTAGGAATGAGGAATGAAGAAGTTATGATGTTCGGAAGGTTAAGGGCATTGCCGTAATTTGGTTAAATTAGGGGGAATAGTTGACTTTTAGTACGATCGGGTTTTGACACGTTGACCTAGGACCGTTAGGTAAATATCGTCGTCTTGAGTTCAACGACAGGCGGCACGTATTCATCGGAGTTAGAATGTGTGAGTTATGGGTCTAGAAAGGTAGTGGCATTATGGTAATTTTGGATTAAAAAGAGGGGCATTTTGGTCTTTTCGTGTCTTGGGATTTGGGCCAATCAGATAAGGCTAATTGTACAGTGAGATTGGGATATTTTGTGAGAGAGCTGAGGGGATGGTGACACGTGCAGTGTGTGTAGTGGCTTCTAGGGAGTGCACGGTGTGTGTTCAAATTGTGCAGCCGTGTGTAGTCGTGTTGGAATAAGAAAACAGAGAGTGAGATTGGGAGGGGGATTGAACGATTGTAGAGGGTGTTGTGAATTCTGATGATCAAGAGAGTGACAGAGAGAAGGGAGGAAAGTGGTGAGTGACTTGTGAGTGAGGATTGTAAAAGAAATCAGAGGAGTGGGAGGTTTGAGTTCGCAGGGAAACAGAGAGGTGTCGAGGGAGTTTGGAGGTAGAGCTGCCAAACTTGGATCAATCCTTACTGCTGGTGGTGTTCAGAGACGGGAGTGGAGACTTAGGAAGCCAGTGGACACGGCGGAGCTCACGGTGGAGAGCAGGACGCAGGTAATTTCTCTACTTTCCTATGTGTGCTCTGTTGTACTGTCTAGGTCCAAACGTAAAGTTGTGGCTTTTGGGGTTGAGTCAAGGTGTCTAGTAAGGTCTAGGGGACTCAGTAGGGTCCTAGGAAGCTGCTGGTTGTGCAGCCGTGACGAGGGGTTGCACGGCGGAGTCCAGAACGACGGTAAGTACCCGGTGTTCTCTGTTTTTCAGTTTAGGTTCAAACTCAAAGTGGTGAGTTTTGAGTACGAGTCGAGGGGCCTGGTAGGTGCTAAACGATTCCTTAGGTCCTTAGGAACCTTTTGGTGTCTAATCCGTGAAGGGGAAGTGTGCGGGTGACCGAATTGAAAAACAGGGGTACGGGTGGTTTTGGTTTCGAGTTTGAGACGATGGTTGAGAGGTCGTGTCGAAGTGTTTGGAGTGGTGGACTGAATTACTGGGTAGAGGACGAAGCTAGGGGAGGAAAAAGGAAGGGAAATATTGGCGGGACGGCAGAGAACCGGCCACGCCGGTCCGGAATAGTGACGGGTCGAGAGGTTGAAGATCATAAACAGTGGTGCTGGCGCGTGAGGCCCACGCGCAGCCACTTTGGGCGGCGCGTGGAGGCGCGTGCGGTGGCGGTTGGGGAAACGGTCAACATGGTTTTTGGTCTAAGTGTTATAACGGATCCATTGGAATTAGTTTCGGGTTGTTCGGACGTCGGTTGAGGTTAGTTCCGCGAAGGTGAAGGTTTAAGGTTCCGGTTCGATACATTTAGGACCCGTGGATTTTTGGGGAAATTAGGTGGACCTTCGTAGACGTGTTAGTGACATTCTTGGGTGATTGTTGACAGGATCGGGACTTCCCGAGGAAGCTGAAGAACGTACGGGACGTTCGGGACACGATTGAGGGTTCGGTACTGTGAGTAGACCCTTTCTCTTAACTTGAGCATGCATAACTGCTTTTAATTACTTGTTTTATGGGTTTCTATGTGATTTCATGATTATTGAATATGCTATGTTGGTTTTACATAATTGTACGTTTTTCGAGGAAGTACGGTATTTGGCACGTTTTACGAGAAAAGCGGTAAATTCTGGATTTTGATGTTATAGTTTCGGGATTTCAAATGATAAATGATTTCTAATGATTCTAAAGGGATTTTGGAACATGATTTTGAGGATCAAGGTTTTCGGTTTTAAAATCAGATTTCGAGAAGCGAGATTTGGTTTTAAAGTTGAAAAGTGGATTTCCGGATTTGGGTTCGGAATGACGGTTCTGGATGCCGGAAGGGCTTCGGACCGGTGATTTCGGATTCAAGTTTGGGTGTGGATTTAGAAATTGTTTTCAAATGGTTTTGGATTGGATTTTCAGGATCTGGTTATTGGGTTTAAAGACCCGGATATTGTGATTGACGGGGGACGGGCCCGGATTGGGTTTAAAGACCCGGATTGAGTTTAAAGACTCGGATATATTGATATTTCCCCCGTAGGACTGTTGAGTTTAAAGACTCGGATATTATTGAGGCCTGGATTGAGTTTAAAGACTCGGATAGGTCCAGTAGGTTTGATCGGATAATGATTGGTTGAGATTTATGTTTTATGATACGGTTTTATGATGCTTATGATATGATCTCCATAACTGTTTTTACAATGATTCTGTAACTGTTTTAATGGTGATAATTACGTGATTTATAGCTGTTTTCATCCAATGGGTTATGAGTGTGTGTTTTCAAAACGGAGGGCTAAAACCCTGGTTTTATTATGCAATGGTTTTCGGAAATTCTTTTCTTATTTATGGTCCACTCACAACTTCTGTTTTAAATTGCACTCCAGGTCGTGGAGCTAGCGCGGGGTTGTGACGTCGAGGCAGCGTAGGAGGCATAGAAGTTACAAGAGCGACCCCGGAGTGTTTTAAGTTTTCCGTGTGCGTGTATCTTGTTTATCGTTTTTCTTTCCTTTGTATTTGGTACTATGCTCTGTAAAAAAATTTCCTTTGAGATGTTTAAAGTTTCTCCTGCATCTGACTGAGTATTTTGGTGGTTTTTCGCGAGTTTATTTTGTTTTAGTGTCGGGGTGTCAGACGGGAGCAGGATTTACCTCGGTTTTCGGGGTGGAACCGGGGTGGGTCCTGACAACCCATTCCTAATCATCCTAGATTAACTTAGGATGACATGCTCTCGTCTGACACCACATATCAGATTCGGGATAATACCGTGATCCAAATAGGGTTTCCAGAGTACGCATCTTCATGTGATGTCTCGGTCTCTACTACAGTTCGCATCCACGATCAACCTAAAGGGTATAAAAACCATTAAAATTGTGAGTGGACAAAGATAAACATTTTCAAATACATTTTGGGAAAATACATTTATACCCTCCAATTAAAAGCATGCATGCATTAGAAAACATGTAATCTCAAATACTTTCTCAAACAAATTATATTTCTTTTCAAAACCAAAACATGTGAAAATATCTGGACATAAAGAAATAATCGAAAACATGACCGATCCTCATATCCCACATCTGTCTCATCTCATATCATTATCAGTCACATCATCCTTGCAACGCGTGCAAATAAGTTTCAGGACAGCTCACGTCCGAGCACGCCGCCGTGAACAAATCAGCGGCCGACGTTCATATCGTTGTGAACATATCAATGATCGATCTCATACATCATAAATACTCACGAGTCGAGCCTCCTCCGGTTGCTAGACAATAGGCAGTGCATTGTGACCTCTCTGGGATGAGACAAAGCGCATCCCAGAGGCGAGCAACATATCATAGGGACCGCTCCGGGAAAACATATTCACAACTGGAGTCCCTCTCCAGGGAAACACATTCACATTCGGAGTCACATCAATATCAAGAGGATGGTCTAAGTGAAAACATTTGTCAAACCTCATAAACACATTCACATTTGGAGTCACATCAATATCAAGAGGATGGTCTCAGTGAAAACATTTGTCAAACCTCATAAACACATTTTCACAAACACATTTCGGAAAAATACATTTATACCCTCCAATTAAAAGCATGCATGCATTAGAAAACATGTAATCTCAAATGTTTTCTGAAACAAATTATATTTCTTTCCAAAACCAAAACATGTGAAAATATCTGGACATAAAGAAATAATCGAAAACATGACCAATCCTCATATCCCACATCTGTCTCATCTCATATCATCATTAGTCACATCATCTGTGCAATGCGTGCAAATAAGTTTCAGGACAACTTACGTCCGAGCACGTCGCCGTGAACAAATCAGCGGCCGAAGTTCATATCGTTGTGAACATATCAATGACCGATCTCATACATCATAAGTACTCATGAGTCGAGCCTCCTCCGGTTGCTCGACAATAGGCAGTGCATCGTGACCTCTCCGGGATGAGACACAGCGCATCCCAGAGGCGAGCAACATATCATAGGGAGCATTCCGGAAAAACATATTCACAAACACTTTGCTTTAAAACATTTGTCAAACCTCATAAACACATTTTCACAAAGACTTTGCTTTAAAACAATCATGTGTCTCACTTAGGGTCTTAGCGTAAAATCAAATCTCATAAATCATTTCACCAAAATTTATTTCAAACCTCTCAATAGGGCCTTTGCCCAAAGCATAGCTTTCACAAATCACAATTTTTCTTTCAAATTCACATGGACTCACACTCTGAGTCAAACTTATTTCTAATAGGGTCTCAATCCCGAAATATCATTTTATAAATCTGAAAACCATTTCATTATTCAAAACACTACTCAAATTCACATTTGACTATAATCTAAATCGAAATCGTTATCCAACTCGGTCTCAAGCCCAAAATGCATTTTCACACAAATCCATAAAATATTTCAGAATCTGACAATCAAATCCACAAAATCACCAAGTAATGAAATCAAATCATCATTCAAATCCTTTCTACCCAAATCATACGATAAAGCATTTAAAACATTTATGCATGCACCATATTTATAAAACAATGTCCACTCACACACGGTCCACGCTGCGCACTCAAAATTCGAGCCGTAACCTAATCCGAAGTTTTCTGAACCACTTGACCTGTCAAAGTCACACTCGGTGGTGACTACCAATCCAAATAAGTCCGTATGTAAACACTCCCTAAACCCCAAAACAGAAATGTGTCCCGAACACGCTTCCCGAGGAGAAAAACCTCTAAAACACTAACCAAACGATCTTCGATCGACCTGAACCCCCCTCCATTGGATTCAGATCGTCGAAATATTTTGAATAAGATCAGTTTGACTTTGACATTCAGGCCCACGAGCCCACACGCACTAGTCAAAGTTCGGTCAACGAAAGTCAACGCTGACGTCAGTTTGACATCTGACAACTCCTACTAGCCTGCAACGTAACACCCCCTGATTGGTGCCACGTGTCACCCTCGAACATGTGCCACGTGTCCATGCTGACATCATATGCTGACGTCATCATGACATGTTAGCTGTCACGTCACTTGACAACCTCTGATAAGTTACCACGAGGCACCACCTGACTGGTCCACGTGGTCGGACAGTGGTGATGTGGAATTGGCACGTCAACCTGAAAATGTGACAAATTTCTGACACGTTGCCATGTGCCACCACCTCATTGGTCCATGTGGTATGACAACGTTGACGTGGTACTACCACATCGAAGTTGACTATATCAGACACCGTGCCATGTGTCACCACCTGGTTGGCCATGTGGCCTGACGTGATGACATGGACCGCCATGTCACCATCGTCAACCTCTAATCGAGTCAACCCATATCTCTGTGATGGGTCGTTCGACCCGCGACCTTGACCCGGTCATATCTCGGCCATTTCTATACCCTTTTCTGCCATTCTTTCACCAAAACAATCCATCCTACCCAGAAATCGATTTGTGGCATCAAAACTGTAAAAACGTACATGAAATCACCTAGCCAAGCTTGAACTCCCACAACCAAACTTCAAACTCGAACTTAGGTCCGTCCAATCATCCATTATCTCTATTTCTTGGTCCTGGTTGGTCGTATGGACTCAAATAAGATGAAAAGGATAAAAAACCAGGGCTTCCATGTCTTAAAAACCAAACCCAAAATCTAACCAAAACGAGTTTATGGGTTTTACTTGGTTTCACGGCCAGCTGGTCCGTTCTGTGCCTCCTTCGTCCTTCACCGTTCTCCACCGTTATCTCAGTCTCTCAACCACCCTCCCAGCCTCTCTCAAGCAGCAGCGGGGGCTGAAGGAAGATGAAGAAAATGGTGGGTTGGGGTTTCAGGTTGCTTGAACAAGGGAATGGAGATGCATGTATTAGGGGAAATGGGCCAATGGGGTGAGTGACACTTGTCAATCATCCATTGGTCTAGATGAGATATTTTGGGTCCTACAAGTCAAACACCAAAAGTCAACTGTCTCGTAATTCGTACAACTTTAATAGTTTAAAAAACCGTTATAGACCCGTAACTTTCTCGTACGATGTCCAAATTCGACGTGCCTTCTGTTTACGTACTCATAATCTCTCGATCTACGTAATGGACATCGGTCCACGTGCAATTAACGTCCTGGGTAAAAAGTAAACATTTTTCCCTTCTAGAGTCAAAATCGTCATTTCACATCGACTAATCCTGATTAGTCCTAATAATCCTCAATTAATCTTGATAATCACGTAATTTCTGGACAGGTCGTTACACAACCTCGTGCGGCGCATGGACGCGGGGGGAGCTGCTTCCTAGTCGCCCACTAGTGGATGGCAACACGTGGTGGTGTTTCTCTGATCCTGGTCAACACGTGTTTTGATAAGTTCGATGTTACTAATCTATTGGCGCAGGGTTCGAAATCATAGGACATCGTGTAGAGATATTTCTGAATGTCCGAAACGAAATTATTGCTAATTATTACACATATGGTTCTCCTGGGGTTTCACGAGTTGGAATATGGATTCCTTGACAGGACCCAAGTCGAACACACAAGAACAGTACACTCGGGTTCTGCTCCCGTCTAACAGAAATGTTGTCAGACAAGGGATAAACGCAAATTCTACTAATTCATGTCTCCGCCTCTCGAGCCTCGATCTCCGTGCAGCGGCCCTGGAGGGTTACAAAACCAGAAGACGTGTGAGTGGACTAAAAGAAACATGTTAAAACATAATTTGAAAACATCCATCTTTTACCCTCCGTTTTCCAAAACCATGCTTGCATACAAAAACCATTTTAAAACTATTTCTCTTCGATTAGAACGAAACATAGTTTATATTCTCAAAATACGTGAAAATATTTGTAAGGAAAATAACTGGAAATCCATCGTTAACCATAAATCAATTTAACCACGAAATACGGACACGTCATAACATATAAATCTATCACATCAAAGCCACATAACTGAACCACATCCATTGTCATGTCAATTCAAACATCTCACGGTCAATCCAGCCTCGACTCACAATATCATGCATCAAACAACTGCCCCACTTGCAGACATATCACAAGTTCACAAAAACACTCAACATCGATGCACAAGCACAATAGCAAGCATCACATGCTCCACATCAATCATCATATCAATTAACATATCACAAGTGCACTACCAGTAGGCAATATACTCGGGATCTGGAACCCTGCTCGACGTCCGAGTGACATAGACTTAGGAACTGGAGCCCTGCTTGACGTCTGAGTCATCATAACAATACAAGTTTCACACAGTACCAGTCTCAAGATTCGGAGCCCCCGACTCGACGTCTGAGACCAATCAATCAACGAACATCATCACACATAATCACTCAATTTCACATCACAATCATCATCACTACTTTACACCATTAACCCCAATAACACATACAACTCATCTCACATCAAAAACTAAAATCTTGGGCCCAAGCCCCAAACACAGCTCAAACGCTATTTCTCATAAAACGAACCATTAAGGCTATTTTCGTAAAAACTGTCCATAAATCATATAGAAATCATAAAGACCATTTTACATGTCATGAATCACATTCTATTCGAAATCCCAATTCAAACGTGTCCAAAACATAATTTATGGAAATTCTCAAGAAACGCGCAATAAAATTTTAATATAAGATTCATAAATCACCAAAAATCCGATAAAATTCCCAAGCACTCCAATATCATTCAAATCACATAGAAACACATTTAAATCATATAAGTATGCATGCATAATAGTTTAGGAAAATAAGTTCACTCACACTCCTCCAAATCGCCGAATTCACATTTGCACGCATTCCCGTAATTTCAGAAAATCTCAAAACCCAGTTTTCTTCGACCAGTCGAAGAACTCACGGCTAGTCGCATCGTGCTGTCTGGGCGACCCCAAGGTCCAAATCCTCAACTGGGTAGCTAGCCTGTTCAACCCTAGAGAGGAAGGTAGTAGTCTCATTCCTCAAGTTCCTCGATGAAAACTGGTTCGAGGGATCCCAAACCCGAACTTCCTTCTCGGGTCACCATGGGTTCTAGGCTCAACAGCCTCCAACCACTCATTTTTTCACTCTAGTCTCTTCCTCCCACTCTTATTTCCTCCCATATCTTCTCTGTTTCTCCCTTTCTCTCTAGATTTTTCCATCTCTTCTTCAGCTCTCTCTCTCTCTCTCGCGGGCGGAGTACTGTAACGGCCCGTCCTGGGAACTGGGGCTAAGGAAGTGTTAAGATGAGATTAGTGAGCTTAATCGGGGGTTAGTTGGTCCCGATAAGGTCGTTAGCCTAGAATGACGATTTTGCCCCTAGTTCGGGCAAAAAGTTGACTTTTAGTTCGGAGCGGTCAATTGGGTTTTGACCGATGACTGTGACGTGGTTTAGGACGTCAGGAATCCGTGGACAGGGTGGCACGCCCGATTCCGACATCCAAGGAGGAAGTTATGATGTTCGAAAGGTTGAGGGCATAATTGTAATTTGGCTAAACTAGGGCAAAAGTTGACTTTTCGTACGATTGGGTTTTGACACGTTGACCTAGGACCGTTAGGTAGATCTTGTCGTCCTGAGGTCAACGACAGGCGGCACGTGTTTATCGGAGTTAGGATGTGTGAGTTACGGGTCTAAAACGGTAAGGGTAAATGGTAATTTTGGGTTCAAGAAGGGGCATTTTGGTCCTTTGGCTGTGAGGCATGGTGCAACCGGATTTGGACACTTGTCCAGGGCAGAGAGGAGATTTTTGTGTGAGGCTTGAGGGGATGGTGACACGTGGGGCTTGACTAGAGGGTTCTAGGGTGCACGATCCAATTATTTTGGGCTGAGTGTTCGTGTGTGCTATGTATGGGTGGTCGAAGAACAGAAAACAGAGGGGGAGATTGAGAGAAAATTGAGAGGTGATCGTGAGTGTTGGTGTGTTCGGTGAGTGAGGAGTGACTCAGAGATTGAGAGGGAGACAGTGAGAAGGTTAGGAGGTACAATGGTTGTGTGTGGGGGAGATGTGAGCCACGAGAAAATTCATAGATAAACAGAGAAGAAGTGGGAGATCGTGGGGTGG
>CM064871.1:16677326-16769610 GCA_032719365.1 Prinsepia uniflora | reverse complement strand
AGTTCACGACAAGGAAACAAGCAATGCTCACGAAGCCCGAATAGAATGAACGATCATGATTGTTCGAGAAGTATGCATGGTTGATCAAGATCAATTCGGAAAAAAAAATAAAGTGTTCATGAACATAAAAAAAAATTGGTCGATCATGATCGGTTTGATGTTCATTGACAAGAAAAAAAACGAAAAGGAAGTTCAAGCAGAGGATCGGTTGTGGTACAAAAAATAAAGGACGCTCTCTTATCTGATGCTCGTATCAGTAGTGTCCCACAGAGCAAAGAAGTTTGTTGTATATCATCCCACAATGGCTACTAAGAAAGAATCAGAAAAGGTCATGTGGCGAACTATGATAGAATATTCTAAGATTGCATTAATGCATAAAACACAGCATATAAATGAATCGGTCGATACACAGCAAAAATTATTCAAATTCATTGTATGATCGGGAGCACTCATGATGAAGTCATTCGCACTTTCACCAACTCTTTACATAGTTTAGGCGAGTTTACTGATGAATACTTTCTTCCTTGAACTCACAAATTGTGCAAGGAACGCCTTTTGCATATCGTCCCATGCTATGATGGATTCAACTAGTAATTGTGTATACTAGGTGAATGCAGCTCCTTTGAGAGACTGAACGAATTGTCGAACTAACAGTGCGTCCGATTGCGACGTTTCGCCACATGCTGAGTAGAAATATGCTAAATGTTCATGAAGAGATCCATGGATCCCGTCATATTTTTCGAATGGTGGCCGTTGGTACCCTTTTGGGAATGCTACAACATTGTATCTCGAGGGGTATGGCTTTCAATATCCGATAACAGGAGTAGCCATGGACAACTGAAATTCTCAAATTCCTTTAGCAATAAGAGTCTTTATGTCTATTTTGGGTCATCGATTTTGATGATGATTCCCCAATTTCTTCTTTCTTCTCCTTTCTTTCGTCCACCACTTTTCCTTCTTTCGCTCATTCATGTTTAATTGAACGGCCAATTGTGCAGCTAGTGATGCAATTTCAGCATCTTTTTCTGCTAGCCTCTTGTCATTCTCAGCTAGCCTTCTCAGATACATCCTTTAAGGTGTTATTGGGACGTCCATGGATCCATAGTAATGGTGTCGTCATTTCCTCTCTACATCAGTGCTTCAAGTATGTTACAGATGGAAAGATCAAAAAGGTTTCTGCCGATACCAATCCATTCTGTGGGGGAGGAAGTGAACTACTCTGATGCCAAGTTTTATCAACTTTCAGATAGTACAACATCCCGAATCACTGGGAAATGTATTGCGAAAGCTGACACAAAAGCAAAAAGACAAGTAGAAGTACCTAAACCACATAAGTCAGTCTACATCAAAGTAAAATCTCTCAACAAGCAAGGCATATCAGACTCAAAGGCACCCAAGTATAAAGTCATTGTGAAGCGCCCATCAAAGGTTGAAAATTCACTGACTCCAATAGAAAGTACGATGGAGACATTAATGACAAGCTATACCCGACCTCTGCGGAAAATCAACCATTCCATACCAACAAAGACCTTGATCATCACAACTCACTTTGCAGGAAGTAGGGGCAGGAACAAGAGATTTTGCCATACGTAAAAAACGCCGGCATTTTTCCTGAATCCTCTAGGCGCCTGAAAATGAAGCTCATAAGTCGAAAAATGAAGGAAAGTGAACCCACCATTAAAGTCTCCCAAGAAAATGGCATGCTCAAAGTGGTCATCCCAAAAGAAGAAGAAATAGTCAATCTAAAGATACCTAAACCAGAAGTTTCTCACTAAGCGTGAAAAGGGTTTATTCAGAGAAGAAAAACGAGGAAAGTTTGAAGCATCGCATATCAGCGTTTCAGCGGCTCGGGGACACAAAGCTACCACGTATATCTATTTTCAAACGACTTGGGAACATTTCTACTTTCCAATCTGAAAACATGCAGAAAAATACAAAATGGAAGGTCCGGTAATGAATAAATAAAAACAGCAAAGTCATTGCTACATACACTCAAGGGAAAACTCATGCCCAAGTAAATTGCACCTCGACATCCGCAGGTGCAACATCAGGAAATTTAGATTCAGAAAATGGGCACAATGAAAAATCGGGGGAAGAATAGATAGACAGTGTCATACTAGCACCATCACAAATTGAAGATGGAGGTCAGGCTACGGTTGACGATCTTCAAGAAATCAATCTTGGAACAATTGAAAACCCCAAACCAACTTTTGTCAGCGCGTTATTAACTCAACATGAGTTGGGAAACTATACTCAGATCCTATAAGAATATCAAGATGTATTTGCATGGGGGTATCAAGACATGCCAAGTTTGGATCCAAAAATTTCAGTTCACAGACTAGCTGTAACGACCCGTCCTAAATTCCGGGATTAGATTAGTGACTAATGAAGGATTAGTGAGTTTAATCGATGATTAGTTGAACGAAATCAGACAGACGGTGTAAAATGACCGTTTTGCCTCTGATTATGGGTAAAATGTTAACTTTTGACTCGGGGAGTCAAACGTACGAGGACCAATGACCGTGACGTAGATTGGGACGTCACGAGTCCGTAGACATGCGGCACATCGAAATCGGACGTCGAACGTAGAAGTTATGGTCACGGGAATGAAATCGGGGATTTACGTCTCGGGAACCGAATAAAATATTAATTAATTCTGATTTTGAGATTAGTTAATTGTGGGGCCCTTGGATGAGTGAAAAGTGTCACTCATCCCATTGGTCCTTAACCCCAAATTGTGGATCTCAACATTAATTGGTGGGTTTTGTAATAAAATATTATCATTTGTTTATTTTATAATTTCCCTCACCCACTCTCTACCAATCCCAGCCATTCAATTCCTTCACACCCCTTATCCTCACCGTCCATGTTATCTCATCTGACCATAATCACCAAACCTCACATTCCCTCTTTAACCCGTGCACATATCTTCATCTTCTTCATTATGTTTCTTCTTCAAACCGAGAAACAAACACACATAACCCCTACCACCATACCTTCTCTGTGCTCGTGTGTGAGGTTAAAGGAATGAGTGTGTGATGTGAGAAGAACATGGTGTTCGGTGAGGGCCAACTGAAGGAGTTTAAAACAGAGTGTGTGCTTGTGATCATGAACCCAACCCTCTCAAAACTCACCTATTGCTCATGTTATATGCATAAGAAAGGAAGGGGAGGCTGAGGAGAGTTCAACAGCGGCCACAATGGTGGCCCACGACGGAGATGAGAGGTAAGAAACTGTGAGGACCCATTTTGATTCAAAAATGGCAAACAATGTTCTAGTTGTTGTTGATCGATTTGCTTGATCGGATGAGGTTCTGGCGGTTGCAATGAGATGTCTGGGCTTGGTATCGTGGCCTGAGGTGGCCTGTGGTGGCTGGACGCAGCGGAGGAAGTTAGCTGTTTATCCTTCGATCGAAAAGGTAAGGTTTTCGCCATTTTTTTGTTGCTTTAGTCACATGAATAAGTTCCTAGGATTGAAAAAAAAACTATGGGGATTAACAGAGATGAAAATGGGACTGAAACGAGGGAGGAAATCATGTGAACCGACCTAGCCAGTTTGGGTTGGACCGGGTTGTAGAATCGGTCTAAACCGGTCAGTCTGCGGAGGTTGAAGACAAACAGTGTTTTGGGCATGGGCTTCACGCACAGCCCCTTTGGGCGGCGTGTGAGGGCTCCGGGGGGGGGGGGGGGGGGGGGGTAGTTTTGGAAAGTGTTCAACATGACTTTTAATCTATTCGATGTAACAAACATTTTAGGACTGGTTTCGTGTCGATCGGACATCGTTTCGATATAGTTCGGGATGTCCGAAGGTTTAGGATCGAGTTTAAAAATAGTTAAAAATTCGAGAAAATTACGGTGCTTTAATGAGAGGTTAATAATGTAGTTATTAACCCTCTAGTATGATTTGGATAGGTTTGGGAGTCCAGGTGACGGTGATTAGCCCGGAGAGACTTATGGCACGTAAATCGAGGCGGCAACATAGGACGGTATGTGAGTGAACCTTGATTTCTAAACTGTGATGCATACATAAATGTTTTATATGTTTTATAGATATGATTTCTATCATGATGATTATGGATTGGTAATTTAAATGATTTCACGTATTTCGAGGCGATGTACATATTTGCACGCATATCGAGGATTATGGTTTTGCACTGATTATACGTGCATATGGTTTCAGTAATGGTTTAATGAAATGGTTTTGAGAATTAATAACCTGATCAATCAAAACAGGTCGCACATGGAAACTCGCTAGGAGTGCTCCCTAATCATCCACAGTCAACTCTACTCCCAGCCTGCGGAGCTCAACCAACAGAGGTAAGCGTACCGTCCTCAAATGCGACAAGGTACTAGCTGACTTCCTGCTCAGAGCATCGGCTACCACATTAGCCTTCCCTGGGTGATACTCAATAGTACAGTCGTAGTACTTGAGCAATTCCAACCATCGACGTTGTCTCAGATTCAGTTCCTTCTGAGTAAACAAATACTTCAAGCTCTTGTGGTTCGTGAAGATCTTGCACCTCTCGCCGTACAAGTAATGTCGCCAAATCTTCAGTGCATGAACCACCGCTGCCAATTCCAAGTCATGTGTAGGATAGTACATCTCATGGAGTTTCAACTGTCGGGAAGCATAAGCAATCACTTTCCCGTACTGCATCAATACACAGCCCAAACCTTGTAAAGAAACGTCACTGTACACCTCGAATTCCCCACTATCGTCTGGAAGGGCTAACACATGAGCAGATGTCAACCGCCTTTTAAGCTCCTGGAAACTCTGTTCACATTCTTCATCCCAATCAAATCGAACTCCCTTCCGAGTCAACCTCGTCAACGGTGCTGCAAGAATAGAGAAACCCTCAATAAAACGCCGATAATAACCAACTAAACCCAGAAAACTCCTGATCTCTGTCACCGTCTTGGGCTGTTCCCAATTTGCTACCGCCTCAACCTTCTGAGGATCCACTCTTATGCCCTCGGCCGAAATCACATGGCCTAAAAATCCAACACTGATCAACCAAAACTGGCAGTTACTCAACTTTGCATACAACTGGTGCTCTCTCAAAGTCTTAAGCACAATTCTCAGATGTTTATCGTGCGCCTTTGCACTCTTCGAATACACCAAAATGTCGTCAATGAAGACAATCACAAAACGATCCAAATACGACCGGAACACTCGGTTCATAAGATCCATAAAAGCTGCTGGGGCATTAGTCAATCCGAAAGGCATCACTACAAACTCGTAATGACCGTACCTGGTCCGAAAGGCTGTCTTCGGTACATCCTCCTCTTTAACCCTTAAATGATGGTAGCCGGAGCGAAGATCAATCTTCGAAAAGTACTGTGCTCCCTTTAACTGGTCAAACAAATCATCAATCCGGGGTAAAGGATACTTATTCCGAATAGTTACCTTATTCAACTGTCTGTAGTCCACACACAATCTCAACCCTCCGTCCTTTTTCTTGACAAACAGTACCGGCGCTCCCCACGGTGACATGCTCGGTCGAATGAATCCTATATCGACCAACTCTTGTAACTGGGCCTTAAGTTCCCTCAATTCTGCAGGTGCCATGCGATAAGGAGTCTGTGAAATAGGTTGTGTACCTGGTAATCCTGGCAACTCCTCGGGAAAAACATCGGGAAACTTCCGCACCACTGGTATATCCTCCGCCCTCATTAGCGAAGCACGAGTATCCACCACATGGGCTATGTAACCTTGACACCCCTTACGCAACAGCTTACTAGCCTCGAGTGCCGAAATAACTCCAGTAGGAAGTGCACGCTGATCCCCCTGAAACGTAATCTCTGGTAATCCTGGACTCCGAAAAGTCACTCTCCTATCGAAACATTCGATAGAAGCATGATGTCTCGTCAACCAGTCCATACCCAATATAACATCAAAGTCCCGTAGATCCAAGAGTAACAAATTCGCCAGTAACTCAACCTCACCTACCATCACCGGACACTCTCTCAACACCTGAGTCACTACCAACACCGCCCCAGTAGGTGTACTCACCCCTAAAGCACAATCCAAGGTAGACACCTCCCTCTCCGTCACCAAACTACAACTCCGAGCTATAAAGGAATGGGTCACCCCGGGATCTATCAAAGCAAAAACAGTGTGACCAAGTATGGTGAGTGTACCTGTCACCACTCCCGGTGCTGATATGGCCTCCTGCTGGGTCATAGAAAAAACTCGCGCCTGAGGTCCCGATGACCTACCATGCCCTCTAGAACTGCTCGTGGCACCACCGCAACCACTAGGGCCTGCTGCCCCCGACACTGAAGCAGTACTCCGCCCAGGTTCTGCTACACCTCGGCCTGCTCCACCCTCCTGAGCTAACAACGGGCACTCCCTCCGAAAGTGTCCTCACTCTCCACAGTAGTAGCAAGCATCCCTACTGGGTCCACCGGTCTGCCTCCCAGTAGAAGCAACAGAAGTAGCACTCGCCTGCGGAGTCGGCTGTGCCCTAGCTCCCCGAAATCCAGAGCCCTGAAAACTGCCTGGTCTGCCAAACCGGGCTCCACCAGCCAATGACGAACCACCAAAATTACCCCGCTTCGGGGTCCTCTGACTCGATGCTCCAGGGAATGAATGCTCTCGGCGCCGTACACTGCCCGAGTACTGTGGCCTAGTAGGCAAACTAGCCTCCACTCTGACAGCAGCATCAGACAACTCCCGGAATGTAGCAAAAGAGCCGGCTGTCACAATGACTCTAATCTCTCCTCGAAGACCCAACTCAAACCGACGGCACTTCTCAGCCTCGGTTGCCACAAATGCAGGAGCGAATCGGGATAGCATCTGGAATCTCTGCTCATATTCAGCCACTGTCATACTCCCTTGCTTTAACTGAAGAAATTCTGCCTCTTTAGCATCCCGGAAAGAGCGGGGATAATACTGATCTAGAAACCGCTCCCGGAAAGTCTCCCACGTCACCGTATGTGCATCCCAGCCGGACAACTCCAGCGTATACCACCACTCATACGCTGCTCCATCCAACAAAAACGTAGCCAACAAGACCCGGTCCTCTGTAGGACAATGCATCACCCCGAAAATACGCTCAAGCCGGGTGATCCATCGGTGAGCTTCCTCTGGATCGGCCCCACCGCTGAACGTAGTAGCCCCAAGTCGCTGGGCTCTCTCAATCGAAGCGCTCTCAGTCCCTCTCGCCGCTTCATCTTCAGGTCGTGGAGGGGGTTCACATCTCGGAGGCATGATCGAACGTACGCTGAAAGAGGCATAGAGTTAGTAAAACAACCTAGATACGACACAAACCGACAAACCTATGCTCTGATACCAATTGTCAGGACCCGTCCCAAATATCACCTCGATACCCGGGACGAACCCTGCTCCCATCTGACAATCACACCTAAAGTACCAAAATAACCTCAATACCACAATAAGCATAACTATCAGACGAAGGAGTAAATATATATACAACTGTAAGTCAGAGCATAGTTCTACAAAATGGGCACAAAATCCTACTATGCTAGTCTCGCAACGGAAGAACGTCAAAAGCTCTATGCCCCGATATCTGCCTCAACGTTCACCCCAGCGCTATCACCACGACCTGGAGGGAAGATTTAAAACCAAAAGTGTGAGTGGACTAGAATAACTAAAAGTTTTAAAATCAGTTTATCACCAAATCAAAGTTAAGGAAAATTAATAATAATTGTTTCCTCCGTTTTAAAAACAGGCATGCCCAACTAAGTATCCAGATCCGGGTCTTTAAACCCACTATCCAGATCCAGCAAATCCAATCCAAATTCAATGTAAAACCATTTCCAAATCCATAACCAAACTCGAATTCGAAATCCCCGGTTCGAAGCCCATCCAGCGTTCAGAACCGACATTCCGAACCCAAATCCGGAAATCCATTATTATACCAAAAACCACATGTAATCACAAATCATATATCATAACCCAACGATCATCATCAGAAAACATTTATAGGTTGAAATCCTCAAATATGGCATCAAAGTCCGAAAACCAGCTTTTCCTCGAAAAACGTGCAAAATCTCGAAAATGTCTCGAAAAACGTGCAAACACATCAACCACATATAATCATCATTAGAAAGCGTAAAAACATATTTAATATCATAACACATCCATAAAACAGTTAGGCATGCGCGAGTTTAAAGAAAAAGTCCACTCACAGCTCGGAACGAGTCAATCGCGCTCCGTGGGCTCCTCGACCTTCTCGGGTGCCTCCCGTCCTGTCAATATGCACCAAATAGGGTCACAATCACATTAAGGATACTAACCCTAATTTCCCCAATTTTTTCAGGAATTTATTAATATTTTAATCCTAGACCCTAAACCGTCTGGATTCCCGAACAACCTCCTAACATCGTCCGATACACCCGAAAACCATACCAATGAATTCCTTAGGACGTTTAGAACCAAAACCATGTTGGAAGCTTGGCCGGAATCCTTCCCACGCGCCTTCACGCGCCGCCCCAAAGTGGCTGCGCGTGGGCCTCACGCGCCAGCTACAGTGTTTCTCCTACCTCGAGCCACCCGGTTCAACACAGTTGAACCGGCGTGACCGGTTCTCCGCCGTTCATCCATCAATTCCGTCCAAACCAATCCCAGGAGCTTCGTCCCATCCTAAGCAAGCTAACCCTGTCCTAAGATCGAAGAACCACGACCTAAAACCCACCGTTCACGGCCTCGAAACAGACGGCCAGTGGCCCCTATTTTGGTCGCCGGCCGCCCAGGTCCTCCCCCGGCACGGCACCACAACCAAACGGGCTCTTGGGACCTCCAGGAGTCTCACCATGGCCTCCAAATCCCTCGACTCTAAGCCCAACTCCACGACTTTCGAATTGAAATTCACGGGAAAAACAGAGGAAAGAGTCTTACCCTTCGATTCCGTCTCCGCCGTGTGCACCGCCGTGTACCACAGTGTTTGTTGGACTCCCTGCAGCCTCCTGAACCTCCCACGGTCTTGGTTTGAACCACCACACAGCACAACTACCGCCCCTGTCTCACAACCTCCCTGTTTTCCTCAGAACTCCGCCGCACCACCACCGTGTCTCCGGGCACAATTTCTCCACCAAAACACGATCACCAGCACCGCCTTCTCTCTCTGTCACTCTCTCAATCCACTCTTCACTCACCCTTGCACTGAATCGATCGAACTCTCTCCAATTTTTTCTCTCTGTTTTCTGTGTTTTTCAAACGATTGCACGGTTAGCCTTGGACAAAATGTGGTCGTGCACACGATCGATCTCCCTAGAACCATCCAACCACCCACACGTGTCCATCAGCCAATGGCTCAGTACAAAATATCCCTGCCACTTGCCCTTATCTGATTGGGCTGAGGGAAAAGACTAAAATACCCCTCATGCACAAATTACCATTTTACCCTCGTACTTTCCAGACCCGTAAATATTCCATCCGACGTCCGATGACAGCGTGCCGCCTGTCGTTGTACTCAGGACGTCGAGACCTATCTAACGGTCCTCGGTCTACGTGAAAATCACAAGTCCTCCAACAAGTCAAAATTTTCCCTCAATTAGTCAAAATTACGATAACGCCCTCCATCTTCCGAACGTCATAACTTTTTCTCTGATTGTCCGAATCGAACCTGCCACCTGTCTACGGACTCGTGACGTTCTAAACTACGTCACGGTCAAGGGTCAACACTCATCCAACCTATACTTCAAAAAGTCAACTTTTGGCCTACTATTCACAAGGGCAAAATCGTCCTTTATATACAAAACTTTTACAAAATTACATTTATACCCTTCCCGAAGGTACGGGTTGTTACAGGGTACCTTACTCTCAAGAAGGCTTATATGGATTATAACACCTATGGAGGGTCATTGATCTGCGGACATTAACTTGGGTGGCCCCTAGGGAGACTTGGAATTTGAGATCCCGGGTAGCACGTGCGTAGCTTTGGAAACCGTGACAAGATTGGTTATATGATATATGGTAAACATGATTTCTTGGATTTGTGAAATGATGTTTTGTGAATAGTAAATGGATTTGGACAATGACCCATATACTCGAATTTAATGGTTTTGGGTTGAGTTCCCACATATGGTTGAATTGAATTATGGATTTGTGTAAATGGCTTTGGACAGAGGCCCTTATGTTTGGATTACGGAATTTGGGCTGAGACCCTAATAATGGTTATTTGAACATATGATTCAATAAATGGTTTTGGTATGCATGCATACTTTTTAGTGAAGGGCATAAATATCTTTATGAAATGTGTTTTTATGAACTTATTGATTTTCGTCCACTCACAGTCTATTCTGGTTTTAATGCCCTTCAGGTTGATCACGGATGCGGACTATAGCAGAGACTGAGACATCACACTCCTCGACCGGATCCTGGCGCGCTCTAGAAGACGGTCAGGCTGAAGGTTTGAATTATCCCTTATCTGACACTTCGTGTCAGATGGGATCATGACACATCCCGTGTTAATCCCGGTGGGATTAGTATGGGTCGTGACACTAGCAGTGTCAAAAAAATAGTCGGTGGGTAAAGCAAGCTCCACGTCGCTTCCGACCAGAGTTGTCAATCCAAATTGAAGCAGAGATCAAGAAATTAAGGACTGCAGGTTTCATTCGAGAATTAAAGTACCCTACATGGCTCTCAAGCATTGTTCCAATCAAGAAAAAGACAACCCGGCAGATCCGTGTCTGTGTAGATTATAGAGATCTCAATGACGCATGCCCCGAAGATGAATTTCCGTTTCCAAACACAGAGTTGTTGGTAGATGCAACAACGGGATTCACGACATTATCTTTTATGGATGGCTTCTCAGGCTATAACCAAATAAAAATGGTACCAGAAGATGAAGAACTCACTGCCTTCCGAACACCGATTGGAATATATTGGTACACTGTGATGCCGTTTGGTTTGAAAAATGCAGGGGCGACATATCAAAGAGCCATGACCGTAATTTTCGGTGACATTTTTCAAAACACCATCGAGTGTTATGTGGATGATTTAGTGGTCAAGATAAAAGAAAGAAACCATCATCTCACTGACTTGAGAGGAGTCTTCGACAGACTCCGCAAGCATCAACTCAAGATGAACCCCTTAAAATGCGCATTTGGTGTAACATCGGGGAAGTTCTTAGGTTTTGTTGTCAGATACAGGGGAATTGAAATTGACCCCGGCAAAATAAAGGCAATCCAGGAAATGCCCCCGCCTCGAAATTTGCAAGAATTACAAGGATTGCAAGGCATATTGGATTATATTCGCAGATTCATCTCAAATCTTTCCGGAAGATGTCAACCCTTTTCAAGGCTTATGAAGAAAAATGCACCTTTTATATGGGTCAAAACATCCCAGAATGCATTCGACAACATCAAACAATATATACTGAATCCGCCAGTACTGATGGCACCCATCAAGGGGAGACCATTGATCCTTTACATTGTAGCACTAGAGCGTTCACTGGGGGCATTGCTCGCCCAAAATATTGAAAATAAGAAAGAAAATGCGCTCTAATATCTGAGCAGAACACTAGTGGGGGCAGAACAAAATTACACACCCATTGAAAAAATATGCCTATGCTTGGTATTTGCTGTCCAGAAGCTTCGAAATTATCTGTTGGCCCATAACATCACCTTGATTTCAAGAGCTGATCCTCTCAGATATCTGATGTCGAAACCCGTACCTTCAAGCCGGATAGCCAAATGGTTTTTACTTCTGTTAGAATTCGAGATTGAATATGTTCCTCATAAAGCAATAAAGGGACAAGCACTAGTTGAGTTTTTAGTTGCACATCTGACGCCGGACAACATGGAAATCAATGAAGATCTGCCTGATGAAAATGTCTTCTTCGTCGAAACCACACCATGGTGTTTATACTTCGATGGAACAACTAGGAAAAAAGGTGCAGGGGCAGGCATCGTTTTTGTCACACCATCTAGAGGCTTGGTTCCATATTCTTTCACCCTTATGGCTCTATGTTCAAATAACGTGGCCGAGTATGAGGCATTGATTGTTGGTCTTGAAATTGCGCTCGAAATGCGTATTGACCATTTGCACGCATTTGGTGATTCCCATCTAGTTATCAAACAACTAACTGGTGAACATGAAATGAAAAATGCCAATCTTACACGATACCACGAACGAGCCAAATATCTAATCTCACAATTTGAAGATATAGAAGTCAGTCACATCTTAAGATCAGAAAACGACAAGGTTGATGCATTGGCCAAGCTCGCAGCATCTTTAACGCTACTAGGTGAAAGGGAAGTAAAAATCACTGTTGGGGAAAGATATTTATTGCCATCCGCTCTAGATAGAATAAAAGGTGTTGTTGAATCTAACGTCGGTACAATATATGAGATCGAAGGGCATGATGAAGAGATAGACTGGCGCCAACCGGTAATTGAATACCTCCACCAAAGGAAGCTTCCCTTAGACCCAAAGAAAAGAGTTGAAATTAGAAGACGAGCAATCTGCTTCATGTACTTAAATCACACTCTGTATAGAAGGTCCTTCAACAAAATACTCCTAAAATGCCTGTCAAAACATGAAGCATTACAAGCCTTACACGACACCCATGTAGGGATTTGTGGGGCCCATCAAGCTGGCCCAAAGCTCGCAGCCCAAATCAGAAGACTCGGATACTATTGGCCAATTACGATCCAAGATTCAATAAAATTTGCAACCAATTGCAAGGAATGTCAGCTACATGGAGACTTCAAGCACCAACCTCCGCAAATGCTACATCCATCAATTTTATCTTAGCCTTTCCAAACTTGGGGATTGGATGTCATAGGGATGATTAGGCCAAAATCCTCTCGCCTACATCAATACATGTTGGCAGCGACAGATTATTTCTCCAAGTGGGCTGAAGCAATTCCATTAAAGGAAGTAAAGGTCGAGGATGTCACAAAGTTCATAAAAGATCACATTATTCATCGTTATGGAGTGACATAAAAAATTATATCCAACAATGCCACATATTTCAGATGTAGAGCCATGGTTAAACTGTGTGAAAAGTACAAATTTCAGCACTCTTTTTCTGCAAGCTATAATCCTTCATCAAATGGACAAGCAGAAGCTTTCAACAAAGTGTTGTGCAATATCCTAAAGAAAATGGTGGCATGGAATAAAAGAGATTGGCATGAGCGTCTTCCTGAAGCACTATGGGCCTACCGAACAATTGTTCGTAATGCAACTGGCTGTACACCATTTATCCTGTTGTATGGCTCTGAAGTAGTATTACCACTGAAGATCCAACTACCCTCGCTTCGGGTAGCCGTACAATTAACAGATGCGGAAGAAAATACAAAGGTCAAACTAGCAGACCTCGAGGCCCTGGATGAGAAAAAGGCTCAATGTCCAACAAAGGCTCGAAATTTATCAAGCGCAAGTCGCTGGAGCCTTCAACAAAAAAGTCAAACTCAGAACCTTTGCAATAGGAGACCTCGTTTTAACTGTCCGAAGACCGATTTTTATTACTAGAAAAATGCATGGAAAGTTTGAGCCAAAGTGGGAGGGACCATACGTCGTTACTAAGGTCTTTACAAAAGGAGCTTATGAATTGTCCAACTCAGAAGAAGCCTGCATCTATCAATGCGTGAACGGGAAATTCATCTAGAAGTTCTACGGCTAATGGGCCCATTGATTTGAAAACCCGAAAGGCCGACTCAATAAAGGGCATGTAGGCAATCTAGCATCAAAACTAAACACAGCTATCCAACCCCCAATTCCCTTTTAAAGCACCCTAAATCAAAAAGGGTGAACTACGTTTGGCTTGATCTCTTCACAGGGTACGTAGGCAGTCCAACTCGAAATTGGACATAGCCATAAAAATTTCAAAACCCTCAAACAAAGGGATGAACTACGTTTGGCTTGATCCCTTCACAAGGTACGTAGGCAATCCGGTCTAAAAGCTAGATGCAGCCATAAATATTAACTAACTTTATCTTATCATGGAGTTTTTGTTGTTGTTGCTGTTTAGTTCAGGAATTATATCTTCTGAAATATCATAAAGGAATACATCAGCTTAATATGCCATTAAATCCTTCTTTTCAAAGAGAAAAAAAATCAAGGGCACGTTATGTATCGAAAGCCAGAATTAGTGATACAAGTGGAAGCGGCCTAAAGAATCATTGCAGCCAAATCAAACGTTATACAAGAAAGTACATCCCGAAGGAAATTAAAAGTTGCCTCCATGATAGTCGGCTATCATGTGCAAATATATCCAAAGTACAAATGCAAAATCTGAAGTTGAAAATTCGTGCTCATGTAACTGCAGCAAAGAATCATATATTAATCTTCATCACACTATCAACAAACAGATTTCTCAACGATATTATGGTGCTCGAGGCATTATAATTATTTTTGGGCAATATGAATGAAGATATTACAGAAGAAATTCCTTGATCTTACTGCAATTGAAGTTACACAATTATACTAAAGCATCGAGAAGGTTAAAAAAAAGGAGAAAACCTCTCTCCAATATGGGGCGAAAAAAAAAAGAGAAAGTACATAGTAGGGAGTCCACTCAACGTGGTTCCATATTTATCTGCAATTGAAATCTCTACTTTGGCCCACATGCAAAAAAAGACATCGACTTCATCAACGCCTCAAATTAATCTCTGTGACCTTTGCCAAAAGATCGAATGCTTGCAATCTGATCATCAATATGCGCCTTCAATTCAATTTGTTCTTGGTAGCCCATATTGTGCCACAGGACGAAGCCACATTGACTTTGAGTGATCCCATCGACGTTGACTGAGGGTACATGTGGCAATTTTTAAGTTCCTTCCCCGCTCATCAAAAGCCTGTTGTGCATGAAGTTTTCCATGTGGATCCATCACCTGGAAATATATGAAAATGCGTCAGATAAGAGGAGTTGGTATCAAGTCTTGTATGCGCAAATCTCTCACACATACAACTCTTGAGGGGGCATCTGTTGATACAAAAAAATATAATTAAGGAAATATATGAAAATATAATTAAGCTCCTTCCCCCGCTCATCAAAAACCCGTTGTGCATGAAGTTTGCCATGAAGTTTGCCCAAAATTCAAAAATTAAACCATACATCGTACGATTTTCCACCCCGATCTCACCCACTCCCAAAAACTTTGTATACCCTACCATTGAATCCTAGACAATATAGACTTTATTTTTTATTTCATAGAAAAAAAATTCAATTATAACTAAATATAATATATATATATTTTTTCCTTTTATACATATATAATATTATAGATATAAAGACAAACTACATAAAAGTACCCAAAATATAGAGTCGATTTCAAAAAATACTCGAACTATAAAAGTTTCAATTGCATACTCAAGATATGCTGTCGATTTCAAAATAGTGTCTCCGTTAGATTTTTCATCCAATTTTCTATTAAAAACATACGTGGCAATTATTTAATCTAGTCAATATAAATTTGGCCAAAATTATAAGGGTATTTTAGGCATTTCACTATTTTATCTTCATCACTCTCTTCCCTTCTTCATCTTTCCCAATTCATCACCTTCATCAATCTTCATCTTCTCCAATTAATATCTTCATCAATCTTCATCAATCGTCATCAATTATCAATCATTTCAAGAAAAAAATAAATCAATTATCAATTATCATCTCTTTTTTCAATTCAATTTTTTTTCTTCCCCAGTTGTTCATTGTTCGCCCAATTCTCAGCCCTAATTTGAATCAATAATTTGTTCCACCATCGATTTTTTCATCTCCCCAATACTGCTGCCATATCATCTATTCCTCCATCAACAACTTTTGCTTCTTCGCGATTGCCAATTTCCCAAACTGGACACATTGGAAGGGTGCACTATGTTCAATATCAACTCGGAGCTCTCCGAGTGATACCAAGGATTAAAATCTTAATTTTCTAATTCAATTACGAGGTACCTGAGCAGGACGCAGTTGCTTGGTCCAGTGATAAAGTTCAGTATCCAAGTCACATTAATCATCCTCCTTTTCTTGAAAAGCATCGACATTGGCGTCTCCATTTTCGTACCAGCTCGGAGCTCTCCCACCAACAATCTGCAAAAAGTTTCTTACACATCAAATTATTCAAATCAAAATTCAAAATAAGCAGTACCTAGAAGAAATTGTACGACAAACATTATAAAAGTCCACCTAAAACAAAAACCCTTTCGTTGAATTCATTAGAAGCTTGAAGAAAAAATGAAATTAGAAAGAAAAGGCCTGATCTTTGCTTGGATAGTAGAAGGGGATGACAAAGAGGTCGTAGCAGATAGAGTTGTAGAAGACGGTGGTTTTAGTTGGCTCCGGCAATGAAGAAAGCGAGTGTTGGCTGAGGCGTTCGGCAGCCAGAGGCCTGCCACTTGAACCACCATGGCCATTCACGGGTGTAGGTCTGTACTGTAGTCTTTTACGCTCTTCCCCTTGATTTGTGGTCCGATTTGGGAAATTGGGGATTTGAAAGAAATGCTTTGCTCCAATCGCCAAGAAGCAAAAGCAGTTGATGGAGGAACAAATGATATAGCAGCAGCATTAGGGAGAAGAAAAAATCGATGGAGAAACAAATTTTTGATTCAAATTAAGGCTGAAAATTAAGCGAACTGGGGAAGATAAAAATTGAATTGAAAAAAGAGATGATCATTGATAATTATTATTTTTTTCTTGAAATGATGATTGATGATCGATGAAAATGATTAATTAGAGAAGATGAAAAATTAATGAAGGTGATGAATTGGGGAAGATGGAGAAGGAAAGATGGTGATGAAGATTAAATAGTGAAATGTCAAAAGTACCTTTATAATTTTGGTCAAATCTGTGTTGACTAGATTAAATGATTTTCACGTATGTTTTTAATAGAAAATTGGATAAAAAATCTAACAGAGGCACTATTTTGAAATCGACAGCATAGATTGAGTATACAATTGAAATTTTTTATAGTTCAGGTACTTTTTGAAATCGACCATATAGTTTGTGTATTTTTATATAGTTTGCCTTACATATAATATAGGTAAGAGTCTACGAGACCAAATAGACAAAACACTAAAGGGCACATAGAGTGAAGAGAGCTAAAGAAAATAATGTTGTTTTTAATTGTTTGAAAGACTTTACAGTAAAAATAAATGGATAAATTTCTTTAAAATAAAAATAGAGGTTATCAAAGGTATACTAATAATTTTACTTTTTAATTAATTTGGTTATTATTTCATTGAGAAACAAGTAAAATTGAAGAAGAGAAAAATGATTGATTTCATAGAGGAAAGGCTGCACGTTTTAAGCATCCGTTTGCACGTTTTTATCACCTGCCGCACGCCTAAAGTACCCGGCGCACGTTAGCCACATCACACGCCAACACACTGATATAAAACGGCCTCGTTTATAAAATGGTGCTTAAACACCAGGATTCGCAATTTCTCACTCTCACATTTTCTCTGTGCCCTCATTTTACCCTGTGTTTCAGTCATCAATGGCGGCGGCTACTTCTTCCTTCTCCTCACCAGCCCTCTCTGCTCCCCAGTCATCAGCAGCAGTCAAAACCCAGGTGGCTCCTTCCAGTCTAGGATTTGCATCTGTGGTGTCCAAATCTCTAAACCCTCTCAGAGCCAAAGCTACTCGCGGCCATGTTAATGTCTCTGGCGGCGGTTCCGCTCTTGGAGCTCGCATGGTGGCAGCGCAGCCTATTAGGCCCCCATTTTCTCTCGATTTCGAGACATCTGTTTTCAGTAAGGAGAAGATCAACCTCGCCGGTTACAACGAGGTCACTATTTATGCACATTTCTGAGTTTTTCTAGTTAATTTACTAATTGGTTGCAGGGGTTTGGGAAAGAGAAATGGAAACTTTTTTGTACTATTTGTAGATTGGGGAATGAAGGAATATTAGATATTCCTCATTGGAAAACTAATCGAGTAGTAGGTAAGGGGAGCAGAAAAGAAGGGCAAAAGGCTAAAGATTTCTCCACCTACTTAAAGGGATACATGTGCATTTATCTAATTGTTTTATTTCTATGTTTTTTACTTATAGTTATTTAGAAATGATTTCATTTGGTAACTATGAATGATCTTTTGCGGTTTATGTTGACTGCAGTATATTGTGAGAGGAGGGAGGGATCTGTTCCATTTGCTTCCGGATGCCTTCAAGAGTATTAAGCAGATTGGTGTTATCGGTTGGGGTTCTCAGGTGAATAAATTACTCTCATTTCTTTTTATCTATTTATTAAACGTAAATGTTTTGCTTATGGAATTTACATGTCTAATTTTTGGGTTCTTATTGGTTCTTAGATGTTCTCTCCATGTTGGGGATGGGCTTGGGTTTGAAAGTGAAAACGAAAAATACTGACTTTGAATAGTTGGAAATCATAAGTCTTTGAATGCGTGGCTTAAAGATGTCATTTTTTTCTTCTGTGCCAATAGATTGACTCTGGTAATCGAGCATCATTAAGTTTCTTTCCTGTAGTTTGGTGATAATAAGGATGGGCTGTTAGAGATGAGCAAAAATTTGGATTGGAATAGTTCGTGAGGTGCATGTGCATTACTGACAGACTGAGTTTAAATTGCATGTGATTTTGTGGGGATGTGTTTCAGTTGGAATGTGCATTTCTACTTTGTTTTCCTGCCTCAGACTCTCAGTTAATACTCAACATATATTATTTGGGTCTTTAACTTATCTTTCATGTCTTCAGGGACCTGCTCAAGCTCAGAACCTAAGAGATTCTCTAGCTGAAGCAAAGTCTGATATTGTAGTCAAGGTAATTTCTTTCCTGTCTCACTCATAATAATCCATTTTATACGATTCTGTTTAACTATTGAATTGATTTTCAATCTTTTTGCGGTCTAATTTTTTATATATATGTACAATATCATAATCCCTGCTGTGATTTTTATAGATTGGGCTCAGGAAGGGTTCCCGCTCTTTTTCTGAAGCTCGGGCAGCTGGTTTCACTGAGGAGAATGGGACTCTGGGTGATATATGGGAAACAGTGTCAGGCAGTGATCTCGTATTGCTATTAATTTCTGATTCTGCACAGGTCTGTTGTAGCTTTTGAAATTTTTTGTCTTGTTGATATTGGGTGTAATTTGTAGTTGTGCAGGCATTTCTGTCCTGTTTTGCGTCTACTAATAATTTGGGCCTGCTAATAGATTTACTGTTTTAACTGTCTCTATTGGTCCCCTTCCTGAAAGTGAATTCTGACTGATGGTACATAATAAGTCTCTCAGGATTGAGGCTTAAGAATTAAGTGGTTACACAATTATATTGTTTTGTTTCTAAGGTCTTCTGTGATTTGATATCACATATGGTATGAGGCGTAGCCAGCAATTTAAGTTAGGAGGGGCCCTTCATAATAGGCAAATGCTTAGGATTTTTTTTTTGGCTGAAAGGAAATCATTGTGATTCCATTCTGAAGTAGGAGGTTAATGTTAAGAAACTCACTTGATAGAAAATCACAATGGTGGGAAAGCAATAAAATCCATAATAACGGTGGAAAAAATATAAAATCAATTTGATGGTAATAGTACCAATGTTTGAGAGAATTTTATGGACATATATGTATTTTTCAAAAACAATTATGGTATATCTATTTTGAGTACCCAAAAGTATATGATGAGGACATCCCTGACAAATCCTTTAGGGTTTACCAGTGGAAGAAAGGGAAAAACAAGATTCCTAAGTCAACTGTATCTCTATGGTTGAATTAGAACTTTCAACCACACTGCAAGAACAAACCACCCTATTGCGAGAACACTCGGCTGTCTTGGGACCTCATCAAGGCAGGGACCACGAAAGGAACGACAGGGAAAGGGGACGACAGGGAAAGGGAACGACAGGGAAAGGGAACGGCAGGGACCCTTTCGTGAACCAGATCCTGATGAACTGATCATGAGATCAGTCAAGCTTGATGCTCCTAGCTTTGATGGTGAGTTAGATCCTAAGGCTTTTCTGGATTGGTTAGTTGCTATTGATCATTATTTTGAATGGTATGAGATGTCGGAATGTCGCAAAGTCAGATTCGCCAAGTATAAACTAATTGGTCAAGCAAATCTGTTTTGGACAAATGTGGAACGACAAATAGAAAGAGCTCGTCAAGACCCCATTGCTCATTGGGACGAGATGAAAGAACGACGGAAGGAAAAATATGTTCCCTTGTCATACCAGCGACGACTCTTAGACCAGTGGCAGTCTCTCCGCCAAGGGAGTATGCCAGTTGTTGGATATATCGCTAAATTTGAAGAATTCATGTTACGTTGTGATGTAAGGGAAGACCGGCTGGTGACTCTTTCTCGTTTTAGGACAGGCCTACGACTAGAACTACAAAGGGAACTGATCCCTCATGATGTGAACTCCCTAGGGAGAGCCTATCAGGTAGTGCAAGAGCTGGAGCAGTACCTAAAAACCTCTACTTTTTGCCAAGCAGTCCGAACCACGAAGGGTTGACACTCGCGCTAGCTCCTCCTGACCAAAAACAGATCTCATGACTAAAGAAGCCATCGTTACTGGTGCGTCGACTTGGGATAAAGGAAGAACAGTCCAAGGCACACGAGGAGAGTCTAACCGGTGCTATAAATGACAAGGGTTTGGGCACGCTGCTGCCCATTGGCCGACAAAGGAAACGCCACACACCTTAGCCTTGGCCAAAACGGAAGAAGGACCGGCTTGGAGTGGTAAGATGCACTCTAGCTCAACCTAAGAGCAATGATAACTGGCGAAGAACATCAATCTTCCAAACCTACATGGAAAGTGGAGACAAAAACTGCAAGTTCATCATTGACAATGGAAGTTGCATTAATGTAGTATCTGCACAAATAGTTTCTAGACTTGGATTAGCTCCTACAAAACACCCACAACCGTACAAAGTGTCATGGATAGATACCTCTTCTATTCCGGTTTATCAGCAATGCTTAGTGCCAATTCAACTATCGTCTTACAAGGAAGACGTCTTATGTGATGTGGTGCCTATGGAGGTGAGCCATATTCTATTAGGCAGACCGTGGATATATGATAATGATGTCCAAACTGTAGGACAATCCAATGAATGTAGTTTCATACATAAAGGAAAAAGGATATCATTAAAGCCTCTACCACCCAAAACTAAGCCTCAACTAACTACCAGCAGCACGGAACAACCCAAGGTCAGCCAAAGAAAGAACTTGCACCTCTTTAGCATGGCAGAATTTCTCAAAGAAATTGACGGAAATGCACCCATCTATGCCCTAGTCACATAGAAATCAGACTTGCCATCCACCACGGATCAACCAGGAGCAGTAAAGCTTGTCCTACAGGAGTACAGTGATGTTTTTCCTGCAGAACTACCAAACAATTTACCCCCTCTACGTGACATTCAGCACGCAATTGACCTAGTCCCTGGCTCGACCTTACCCAACCTACCTCATTACAAAATGAACCCAACTGAGCACGCAGAATTAAGAAGACAGATTGATGATCTGCTAGCAAAAGGATTCATCAGAGAAAGCCTTTGCCCGTGTGCTGTACCAGCCCTACTCACTCCTAAGAAAGATGGAACTTGGAGAATGTGCGTTGATAGTAGAGCAATCAATAAAATCACAGTGAAGTATCGGTTTCCCATACCAAGATTGGATGACATGTTAGACATGATGGCTGGAGCTACAGTTTTTTCTAAAATAGACTTGAGGGGTTGATACCATCAGATTCGTATCTGACCTGGGGATGAGTGGAAAACGGGATTTAAAACAAAGGATGGCCTATATGAGTGGTTCGTTATGCCATTTGGGTTAACCAATGCACCCAGCACATTCATGAGGGTTATTACGCAAGCTTTGAGGCCATTCATGGGTAAGTTCCTAATCGTTTACTTTGATGATATTATGATCTACAGCACTAATGAGAAACAACATATAGATCATCTTAAGCAAGTCTGCACTATCCTTAGACGAGCGAAATTATTTGCCAATCTGAAGAAGTGTTCCTTCATGACTAGCCAAGTTGTCTTTTTAGGATTTATTGTTTCTTCGGAAGGTAAGAAAGCTGATCCGAGTAAACAAAAACTCATGCACTTAGATTATTAATACTTATTAGGCGAAGGTTACATGTTTATAGAGAATTAGAAAGAAATGAGCCAAAAAAAAAGAATAAAATTTCAATTTTTTAACAAGATTGGTGTAATTTGCATATACAAATACATATATACGAAAGAATCACAGGAGGGCCTGGGACCCTTTGGTACTTAAGTGGTTCTGCCCTGACTGTATCTGCCATTTGGTTACCCAATGATGTTTTAGTAGATAAGTGTTTTATAAGTTCTGTTCCTAATGAGTACTGTTAAATTTTGTAGTGTCAAACCAAAGTGGTATTATCATGTAGTGGTTATCTCAAGAGCATCTGTATGTTTATACATGATTTTGTTTCGGTGTCAAAAAAATGTTTGATGTGATTTAAGTCTAAGTCAAGTTTGCAGTAGAAGCTCTACTTTGTCTAGAACAAAGTCAGATTGAATGAACTAATGTCTAGTGTAAATTAAGCATTGAATTATGTGTATGTGACAGCCTTTTGTTTTCTAGGTATACTTAAAAGTATCTTTGTCCTGAAATGTTTGAAATTTTATCTCATGTTGCAGGCCGATAATTTTGAGAAAGTATTTTCACACATGAAACCAAATAGCATACTTGGCCTTTCCCATGGTTTCCTACTTGGGCACTTGCAGTCTGAGGGACTTGACTTCCCTAAGAACATAAGTGTAATTGCTGTATGCCCGAAGGGGATGGGGCCATCCGTAAGGAGACTTTATGTCCAAGGAAAAGAGATAAATGGTGCCGGAATTAATTCCAGTTTTGCAGTCCACCAGGTCAGATATCTTTTACTCTGACCATGTATTTTCTGGCTAATATAGTTTCCTAGATGCTAAATGGTGCATGTGTACAGGATGTTGATGGCAGAGCCACAGATGTAGCCTTGGGCTGGTCTGTTGCCCTTGGTTCTCCTTTCACATTTGCAACTACACTAGAGCAGGAATACAAAAGTGACATTTTTGGAGAACGAGGTAAGTTTCATTTCCATCATATAATGTGTCTTTTTTTATTTGTCGTTAATGATTCTTCCCTTCTTTCTTATCTACCGTTCTCTGCTCTATAGGCATTTTACTTGGTGCTGTTCATGGAATTGTGGAGTCCCTATTTAGGCGGTACACTGAGAATGGAATGAGTGAAGATTTGGCGTATAAGAACACGGTTGAATGTGTAACTGGAATTGTGTCAAGGACCATCTCAACAAAGGTTCTGGTTGCTCTTGGATTTCATTCCTTGTACTCTAAACTTGTGTGTTCGATTGTACATGTGTGCTTGTATATGAATATGAGAAGTGGAGTTATCGTTTTTATTCTTTTTTCCTACAGGGAATGTTGGACGTATACAACTCTTTGTCTGAAGACGGCAAAAAGGAATTTGAAGCCGCGTATAGTGCCTCATTTTATCCCTGCATGGACATCTTGTACGAATGCTATGAAGATGTAGCCAGTGGTAATGAGATCCGCAGTGTTGTCTTGGCTGGGCGTCGCTTTTATGTATGTTCTCGTATCCGTTGTTACTATTTAGTATGCCTAGCTTTTTCTCTCGAGCTAAATTCACGGTTGTTAATTTGAAGTGTATCATCCTCACTCCTTTGAATATACCTTTTAATATATTACTGTTATAATCGAAATGATAATTAAAATTCCTTTATTTACAGGAGAAGGAAGGCCTCCCAGCGTTCCCAATGGGTAAAATTGATCAGACTCGTATGTGGAAGGTCGGTGAGCGTGTCCGATCAGAACGACCAGCTGGTGACCTAGGCCCACTACACCCTTTCACTGCTGGTGTTTTTGTTGCCTTAATGATGGCACAGGTATGAGCCTAGCCCGTTATAATGAGAGAAATGAAAGTTCATTTTATCGAAGTAGATAAATTACCTAAACAAATGCAATGATTTTGAAAGTTGCTTACATGTTAAGTAGTAAATGTTGCTGTTAGTAACTTTGGACATTATCTTCTGCATGTGGCTTTATAATTTTCCAGATTGAAGTGCTGAGAAAGAAAGGGCATTCATACTCAGAGATCGTTAATGAAAGTGTTATTGAGTCGGTGGATTCGTTGAATCCATTTATGCATGCTCGGGGAGTTTCTTTTATGGTTGACAACTGTTCAACGACAGCTCGGTTGGGATCAAGGAAATGGGCTCCCCGATTTGATTACATCCTTACTCAGCAGGCTTTAGTTTCTGTGGACAACAATTCACCCATCAACCAAGACCTCATCAGCAACTTCATGTCAGATCCAGTACACGGTGCCATTAAAGTATGCGCTGAACTGAGACCTACAGTCGATATCTCAGTGCCTGCTGATGCAGATTTCGTTCGACCAGAGTTGCGTCAGGCTAGCTAGAAATTTACAACTTGAAGAACCTACCACTGCCTGAGCTATTTCGCCTAAGAATTCACTGCCTGAGCTATTCGCCTACGAAATTCTTTTTGGCGCAATGTTTGAGGTGTATTGCTGTAGTTTTACATAGCTAGTTTATTGTGTTTACATTAAGATTATCACATGTGCTTTATCGGATTGCATTTTGTGCTTGACGTTGAATGTTGTATGAATAAATTGGAGGTAGTAATAAGGGGAGCGGGTCGGCTGTCCCATTTCTGTGTCCCCTTTCATATCCCAGTTCCCATTTCTAAAAATTTGACATGTGGTCCTCTTATCTCCATGAGAATTTATCAAAAGTCGTCGAAATTTAACATTCAAATTCATAAATGTCACTTTTTATAGATACTTTCAAAAACAACAAAATGTATATATGAAAAGATCAACGATGGCACTTATGCATCCCTAGTTGCGCTTCACTCCTCAAGTACATAAGAAAAATACGACAACCCAAACCTTGAGAGGATATATATATATATATATATATATATAGTAATAATACAGACTGACTTTTAAGCCTAATATGTTTAAGGTTTGTTTTTTAACACGATCGTAGTAATTAGATGCTTTTTATTTTAGTGTAAGTTGTTTCATGTTGTGAATCAGTGAATGTGGAGAGCAGAGCCGATTAAGGTAATCGATGCAATTGGTAGAATCAAGGCTGTTTTGTGAAAAAAAAAAAAGAGTACTTTGAAATTAAGCGACATGAGTCAATTGAAGTACTATATGTATACATAATTCATGATAATGAATTACGTCTGGAAATTGAAAGAAACAACATGCACATCACAATTCATGATAATGCATTACGACATGAGAAATTTGAAAGAAACAGTATACACAACACATGTCTCCTACTACATCATGCGGTGGATAAACGAACTCATGAGATACTCATAAGAGAGTGAAAATCGAAACTAACTACGAAATGGAATACTTGGGCAGGGCTCAGTAAGCTCCAACACTGACTCAAAGATGGCTGCAAGGATTGCAGCTGCTTCATTTTGCGAGTTCATTGGTTCGTTTTGAATTTTTTGAATGAACATCTCTTCAATCATGATCGGTAGGATTCCAGCCTCTTCAGGTATTCTGCCATATGGTTGGTATGATGAGATTTGCACTAGAGCTTTAAATGTTTCCCTCCTGGCCATTGTATTTCCCTTATGTACCATGTTGACAAGAGTAGGAGAGGCCCTCTCAGCAACATAAGTATTGCTATCATGTCCAAGAACAATTTCCCCAGGGTAACTTTCCATTTCTATTTTCATCTCTTCACAACCTGTTGTTTCATTATTTTGAATAAAAAACGATATTAAATAACGCTTGAGATTTTAACAGATATATTATCAACTTGTCATTTGATTCGAACATGTGGAACTGTCACAGGTAAAACTAGCAGTCCAAAAAATTTCAGTTTCTTCTATATTTACGTTTAGCTAGAATTGTTGAGTTCTGAAAATTACCTTCTGTAAGATTCTATAGGAGGGGTTCAAAGCAAAAATATTGAGTGCATAGAGCTTCATGGCTGCAGAAGTTTGGGTGGAATTCCTCTGTATTTTAAAACGCTTGACAAACTAAGTAGGTGTAATTAGGTTTTAATTTAGAGTTCATTTAAGTCTTTTCATATATATATATATATATATATTGCTATTTTTGAAAGTTTTTATAAAAAGTTACATTTATGAATTTGAATGTTGAATTTTGACTATTTTTGATAAATTCTCTATCTCCACAATTAACTCAGCTAATTTAATAAATTAAACAAAAACTAATATTAGAAAAAACAGTAAAGATGAAGTTAATTTTTAGGCAAATTACACTTTACCACCTTATATTTTGTATTTTATAACAAATTCATATATAACTTTTTATATGTATCAATTTATCCTCTAAATTCTTCAAAATATCGTTAAACATTTATCACGTTGCCGTTAAAAAAATTAAATTTAGACCAATGGGGTCCTATTTTTAATACATTATGAATGAGTAAATAAGTCAATTGGTGCATCCAAATTAGGGTTTGAAGCAGCCACTTCAAATCTGGTTTTGTTTTGAATCAGGGCCACCAGCAGTCGCATAGCTTCGAAGAACAACTTCAAAGCTTCAATCGAAGCGGCCACTTCAAAGCAGCCACTAAAACACCCGTGAAGGCCTTGATCCAAGGGTACAGTCGCTGCAAGAAGGAATCTCGATCAGGTACGCTCCTTCGCTCCCTTCGCATCCTTCGCATGATTTCATATCTGCAGTAAAGGTGTGATACTTCTCTCATTCATAGAAGATTTCATATATTGTTTTGCTTTAGACTTCAACCAGTTTTTTCCTTTTTGTTTTGCTCCGTCTTTGCTGCCCCCAAGTCAAATTCATATGATAAATTTTCTTTATATTACAGAGAAAAATGGCAAACTTTTTTATGCATTGCATGCATTTTTTTTCCCATTTTTTTTTTGTCTATATTCAATTTAAAATTTAGAAATGAGGATGTGAGACTCATGAGTTCAGAAATAGAATTTGAAAACGAGAAGATTGATCATTAATTTACATAAATCAAATAAAAAAGACTGTCCTTAATTTGTAGGATTTTTCCTTTTTCTAGGGCTGTGTATTGTCCTTTGCTGGATTTTTCTAAGGGATAATCCTTATAAAATGTGTAGATTTACCAAATATTCAAATAGAAATGGGGCATTGAGAAGTTCATTTGTTGATTGTCAACATATACCTCTCCACTTTGTTTTTCTTCACTTCACTGAATCTCTAATTATTTTTTGGTTATTTTTTTTTGGTTTGTTTGGTGCTAATTTTTTTTAAAGGTCGACTGTTTTTCCTTTTCCTCGTTGGTGTTGGTGTTGGTGTTGCTCTAGTATTATAACTTTGATTGATAATTTCGGCATATGTACTAAAGGGTTTTGGTTTAAATCATTACACAGAAAAGTCTAACTTCAAATCATTGATTCTATGTACTAAAACGTTTGTCTGGTTTTTCATTGATTATATGTATTAAAGGGTTTTGGTTTATAACTTTAAATAACTAATTATGACTGATAATTTCGGCAAATGTACTAAAGGGTTTTGGTTTGCATCATTACACAGAAAAGTCTAACTCCAAATCATTGATTTTATGTACTAAAACGTTCATCTGGTTTTTCATTGATTCTATGTACTAGAGGGTTTTGGTTTCAATAACAATGTTTTGTTCTTCTTCCTCACATTCCAATTTTTGTATAAACCGCAGCATCCTGCTGTCCAACAGTTGTATTTGCAATATATTAAAGACTAAAGGAAAATTTGGTTAAATTTTCAAATGAACTTCTTCAGTTTGTACTTGGTTTGAATTTTTGCAGATAACAAGTGAAAAAATAGAGGGTTCTGGATTTTCTAAGTTAATTTTCTTTAAAGTATAATACGGATTTTTCAAGTTAAGACTATAATTTGGGTATTTTGTTAAGACTATAATGTGGACTTTTTCAAGTTAATTCTTCTTAGTCGGTGAGTTTGATAATATGTGTAGGTTAAAGGATGTGAGTACTTTAAATGGTTTGATCCCGAGATGTGTAGGCGTTCGAAAATGATCATCCCAGCTGGTTTGCTGAATATGATGAATTCGTATGAGGATGAGTTGAAAAAAGCTCGATCAATGGTGAAGTGGCTCAGAGCAATTGTTGTAGTTTGTGTGGTTGTGATAGTTTTTCTGTATTTGAGTTGATGGAAATGTACAAGAAGACGAAGAACAAATCATGTAGTAGCTCAATCTCTGGGTTTTATCTTCGTTTTGTGTATATGTATGAACAAATGAACTTTGGTTGTTAAGGAGCTTGAAAATCAGAACTTTCTTAGTTTTATAGATTGCAATAAGGCTTCTTGGTTCCATTCGTCATTGTTTTGAGGTACTAAGATTGTATAAAAAGGTGCTTAACTACTTATCCTCCCTCAATTTTATTGAGACTTACACAGGGAAGGGATTTGCAGTTGAAAGTTGGCCCTTCTTTGTATACAGTGAGGAAAATTTGGAACTTTGGAGCATATGCATACGTGGATGGTTTGAACTTTGGAAGACTCAGCACTGATACTAATTCCACTTTTGAACATCTAAGTGGTAGCAATCTTTTCAAACATTTCACTGAAGTACGTCCATCCTGACCGATCCATCGCTCTCGACTCCGAAAAGTCGTCATACCCCGATACTGGTGTCCAATCAACCAGTAACCACAATCTGAGTATCTCGTCCCCTCGTAACTCTACGACTCCTAACCACTGGCTTTCACAGGGACTTGGCCATACTCTGTGCCTAACACTACACAACCGATACATGCGCAATCGCATCCTACCCTGCCACACAACAACTACTCTGGACATCCCCTGCCAGTCGACATCCCTTCGGGATTCGACACACCGAAACATGGCCTCTCATGCCAAATAGGATCAACGTTCATATTCCAACCAGCTTCAACTGATTCCACGTTGCTCCATTCCATGTCGTCCTAACCACTCCACGGTCTCGACTCTCAGGTCGTCCTATTGTGTCTGCTGGTCCACTCGATCCCATCTCCAGTAACATTACGGCTCTGAGCCGTTAGATTCGCACGAATATCGGTTCTACTCGAGTTCCAACCTCTCTGAAAACGCGGCATCCCATGCCAAAACAATCGTACCTCGTGCCAAACGTAATCTAACAACACAATCTAACTAGGATTCGATTCTACTGAATCCTCATCCTCATCCTCTTACTCTAACTATCAGGTTGATGACAGACTGTTACTACTGCAGAGACATCACATCCTCGACCTACGCGTCACACTGGAAGCAAAACCTCGTTCTGATACCACTTGTCAGGACCCGTCCCAAATCCCCCGGGATTAACGCGGGACATGCCTGCTCCCGTCTGACACGAAGTGTCAGACTAGGGATAATTCCAACCTCAGCCCCACTGGGGCTTCCAGAGTGCGCTAGGATCCGGAGGAGGAGTGTGATGTCTTGGTCTCTACTACAGCCCGCATCCGCGATCAACCTGAAGGGCATTAAAATCCACGAAAAATTGTAAGTGGACAAAACAAAGAATTTAATAAAATTCATTTTACAAAAAGACATTTATGCCCTTCACTAACAAGCATGCATGCACTCGATAACCATTTCTCAAATAATTCATTAGGGCCTTGGCCCAAAACCGTAAACCAAAGTATATGAGAACTTAGCCCAAAACAGTAAATCAAATACATGTGGGGACTCAGCCCAAATCACATCATGTGGGTCTCAGCCCAAAACCGTTCTCCGTAAAACCTCATACATACATACATAACCCATCCTCGACATCTCATATGCCCAATCAATAATCGTCACGATTTATCTATAAGTATGCATACTACTCGGGGTCTCACTCTGAGTCTATCCCCCGGATCTACGACGTCTGGGAGGATCAGTCCAAAATCCAGGATCTACGACGTTTGTAGGACTGTATGCGGACCCAGTCCGATACTATACCATATCTCTTACTCCCGACATGTGTTCTATCTTGGAGTCACTCATTCCAGGTAGAGGATCGCGACTCTCCAGGATCTACGACGTCTGGAGGAGACCATTCATACAGGAGGGTATATACATTTTTCAAAATATTTTCTTTCAAATATAAATCAACTGGGTCTCATATCCTAACCTCTCAACAGGATTCCTCGAATCCGATTCTCACAGGCCTCAGCCTAAATCCATATTTCAATAGGGTCTCAAACCCGAATCCTCATTTCATAAACCACAACTAGGACTTAAGCCCGATTTCACGATCCAACGGGGCCTCAAGCCCGATTTCACAACCAATTGGGCATCAAGCCCGATACCATAAATCAACTGGGCCTCAAGCCCGATACTAGAATCAACTGGGACTCAAGCCCGATATCATAACTCAATTGGGCCTCAAACCCGAATTCGTAAACCAATGGGGCCCCCGGCTCGATCGTATACTCAAAGGGGCCTTCAGCCCGATTTCTCATCAAATCAAATGGACTCCATGTCCGAGAGTTTGTAAATCAAATGGGTTTCATGCCCGGTTCTATATTTCTAAATCCGAAATCATTTCAGCAACTATCATAGAAAACACAGCACGTATAAGCACCGTATAAAACTGAAAACCTCAAAATACATGCAAATACATAAATACTAATCTACCACAACAAATGCACTCATGACATCACAAAACATGTATTTAACCTCATATAAAACATTTATGCATGCATCAATTTAAAAAACAAGGTCCACTCGCAGACCGTCCAAGCTGCGTCTCGATACGCGTGCCATAAGCCCTTCCCGGGCCAATGACCGTCTCCGGGGTTCCCAAACCTGTTCAAATCACATTAGAGGGTTACTAGCTACCTCATTAACCTCTCATTGAAGTCACGTAAATTTCCTGAATTTTTAACTGTTTTTAAACCCGATACTAAACCTTCAGACATCCCGAACTATATTGAAACAATGTCTGATCGACTCGAAACTTGTCCCAAAATATTCGTTACATCGAAAGGATTATTTCATATATTGGACACTTCCCCAAAAAGGGTCCCATGTGCCCTCACGCGCCTGGCAATGTCATCTTCAACCTTCAGCAGACCGGGTCCGAATCGGTTTGCTGGTTTTCGGTCTGACTGGACCAGCAGAACCGGTCCAGTCCCATTCCTCTCTCATTTTTGGTCCGATTTCAATCCTTCCAATTCCTATCTTTCTGTCTCAATGTTTCCTATCATCTTATATCCTTAAAACACACAAACGATCAAGAATTTACTTGCCCGATCAAAGAATACACGACCTTGTTTTTCTGCCGCTAGTTTGGGCTGCTCAGCCAGCTTCCTCCGTCCACAATCATCCTCACAAGCTCGTACGAACCTCCCAAACATCACCACATCATTAAAAACGTTCCTAAACATTCAAAACCGAAACCCAAACTTTTGAACGTAAAACTCACCTCCGTGGATTCCCCGGCCACCGTGCACGACGACCCCTGATCCTGCCACCGTCCAGCACGTCTCGGTCTGCTCTCTCACTTCCCCGTTCAAGGTACCCAAAAAAGATGAAGGTTTGTGAAGGTTGAGGTGGGTGGTGGTGAGTGGTTCGAATGAGATCGGGTGAAAACCCGTTGAAATTGAAATGGGGATATGCATGCATTTGTTTAAGGGAAGCAATGGATCGGTGACATTTGTCACTTATCCATTAGCATGGGGAAAAAATCTGGCCCCCAGTCAGGACAAAAGTCCACTTTTGCCTCGTAACTTTCCCATCAAAAGTTCGATTTCGATGCGCCGCCTGTCTATGGACTCGTGGCGTCCCGATCTGTGTCACGGTTATTGGTTCTCGTGCATCGGACCTCCCAAGTCAAAAGGCAACTTTTTACCCTTATTTAGGGGCAAAATCGTAATTTCACCCTGAACGTCCGATAATTTTCGACTAACCCATCATTAATTCTTAATTAACCCCGATAATTTGGGACGGGTCATTACATATATTCTCTACCTTTTCTCTAAGTACATACTTACTTAGGCATCAAAATCAAGTGGCCATATTCACATCGGCCTCTGAAGCTTAATATCTTTTTTCTTCTTTTTAACTTATTTCCTTTTAGGTACTTCAATATGAGGTGAAGAAGAACCCACTCACATGGAAGGAACTTTCCATCATCGAGAGAGGAATTTGGTCAGCTCGTTCACAGAACCTAGGTGTTGTTCCATCCCACAAGAGACTCTAGAGTTGTTGGTTCTGAACTACCTGTCAACAATTGGCGCCGTCTGTGGGAAAAAGACGATTAGCTACCGCTCTTCCCTGATTAAAAAATCCCAGAAAATGTGCTACCTTGACATGGCCCCCAGCGGCCTAAAAGCCTCTACTTCTTGCAGCTGCAAGCACCAGAAACATGCTACCTTGACATGGCCCCCCAACGACCTAGAAGTCTTTACTCCTTGCAATAAGAGTGTGCAACAAAAATAGGTACCTCAAAAGGCCAACGCTTTAGTGGCTGACTCGAAGGATCCTTGCCTACATAACTTGAGAACAAGGCCCAAAGAAGTCATGAATGGAAAGCAAAGAAATGTGAGAGATCGCCTTGGCAGGTGGTACCGCTCACCTAGGGGGTACCACTTAAAATTTCCTCTTACGGGAATATTGTTCAGAGTCTCATGAATGGTGAATTGAGAAGTGTGCGAAAATGCCTTAATAGAAGGTACCACTCAACTAGCATACCACTCAGAAAGATTCCCAGAGGAAGAAACCCTGCTATACCCAGGATGGTACCACCGAAGAATTCCTCCTGCAAACTTCTGTGTGGTGGTACCATCAGAAAGTTTCTCCTACGAACTCCTATGCATTTTTTCTTTCTTAGAGTTTGATTTGCAGATATCAAGATGGTTGAAAGACAGATCATGAGCATCTAAGACTCATTGCGCAATTTCCTGATCCCTGAACGAAGTACCAGAGTTAACAATATTGATATATACACTGGGCATTCCACTCTGATGACTATGAGTATATTGGTATTCTATTCCGATTGCTCTGAAGTTGACTCTGGGATTGATTCCGGAAGGTTTGCTTTGGTGGCTCTGGGTATTCTATTTACAGAAGCACAAGTTGAACGTTCTGTTGAGAGTGGAAGGAGTCCTTCCCTTTACACTAATATCTTTCTCCACTGCTCCCTCCTCCTCCAATTTCTGCTTCTGTCCTCTCGTAGTATTACAGGTATTTCCTTGGTTTTCGTGAACATCAAGTCGTAGTTGCTGCTGCTGTCACTTGCACTATTTTCTACTATTGCTAACTGCAGGAGCCACGTTGCGTAGGCCTGCATCTTGGTGTTCTTACTCCTACAAATCTGGATCGGTGTCGTGTCACCTTGTTTTTTGAATAATTTGCTTTTCCAGGTGATCTCGTGGTCCTCTTTTTCTCCTACGTGAATCCCCCATTTATTTCCTTGCTTTTGCTCTTTCGCCCTCTCCTCACTTTCTTTTTCTCTTTTACTCCCGGTTTATTGAGCGGAATGTAGGCAAAGTCGATTAGTGAGAAACTCGGCATCTTGGTTTTGTTTAAACTGGTAGCTTTCCAAGACCTTTGGATAACGAATGTTTGCCTATAAAATGAAAGATTAGGGTCTCAAAAACGAGAAAAAGCCAAGCTTTCAGGATCAAGTTGAAAGACAAAGATCAAGAACTGGATCAAATTCTACTTACTCCCGACGGCTTTGGCTTAGGTGGTTCAGATATCGGAGAAAGGTCAGACACAAGAAAGGGCTTTCGTCGACCTTAACCAAACTGAAAAAGTCAGAAAAGAGGCTTCGGTAAGCAGCAGCCCTACCAAGTGGTCCATGCAGTCAAAACATCGGCTTGCATGCCAAAGGATTCCTCTTTGGTTTGGAGCTGTAAGCAGCCCTCACAGTCCAGTGGTAACCCGAGAGGTCAGTCGGGTCAGGAAATACAGCCCGATCAAGTGAGGCCGGAAAGACAGGCTAGTCCTCTGTCCCTTGCCCCTTTCCACCAAAAACAAACCAAGCCTCAGAAGCCGATATGAAAGGCTTCGGTCGTGATAAAGGGAGCCCGTCACAAAAGACCAAAGCATGATTGTTCTGTCCCGGGTGCCTCCCTCCTACTATGTAAACGTAAGGGCGGTGGTTCAGTGGCTAGATCTCCGGGCCAATTATTTGCCCCGAAAAACCCGTACCGTAGCAAAAGCCGATAGCTTCTTATCGGGAGGAAGACGACATCTCTAAGTTCATGCTTAACAAAAATCTCCAGAATGAGCAGAGCACCATTGAGAGACAAAGATGTCTAGCGGGGAATGAGAAAGAGAGATGTTAATGATGAAGGAGGCTTGGGACCGCTTTCGGGTTGGATTCACTTACCGAATTTGAGTGGCTCTATGTCACAGCCATATAGCTTGTCACAACTTAACACTCCTCCAAGACTAAGAAATGATAGCTGGTATTAGTCGAGTAGGCAGAACTCGATCTAACGATGAAAGTAGTCCCAGAGTGTAACAAAGAAGGTACGCGATGAGTGTAGAATCGAATTCCTAAACCAGCTAAGCACAGAGTTAAACCAAGCCAGTCCAGCCCCCGAAACAAGCTAGTAGCTAACTCGAAAGCAAGGGTAGCTCAAACAAAGAAGTATCTCCATCCATACATTCCTAAATGCCCTGAGGAAGGAATGAACTAAGGTATTCCCTATTTTGCAAACTCGGAGTTAGCAAGTAGGAAGTGAAACCAAGTAAACCAAGCGGGTTTCACCGTAAGAAAGATCAATCATAGGCAGGCACATCCGCGAAAGCTTCCAATCTTTTTCTATGCCCGGAAAAATTCCTGTTGAAAAGATCTTCTATAGGTCCCCCACCACAGTGAGGGTTTGAAAGCTTGTTTTTTTTTATATGCTAAAGTTAGAAAGCACTTCCTATTGTTGCCCGGCCGGGCCGTGAAAGAGTGAAAGAAAGCTATCCAGGAAGTAGCTATCCAGGAAGAAACCATGCTATACCCAGGATGGTACCACCGAAGAATTCCTCCTGCAAACTTCTGTGTGGTGGTACCATCAGAAAGTTTCTCCTACGAACTCCTATGCTGTGGTACCACTAGAAATTTTCAGTTGCGAACTCCTATGTCGTGGTACCACCAAAGATTTTATCATGAAAGCTGCTTTGAAGTGGCACCACCATAAAATTTCTCCTACTAACTCATGTGCATTGGTATCGCCGAAAAGTTTCTCTTACAAAGTCTTGCGTAGTGGCATCACTGATAACCTCTTGTAAACTCCTATGAGGAGGTATCACTGAAAAGATCCTCCTACAAACTCATGCAAGGAAGTACCACTAAAAAACATCCTATTGTGTGATCTTCTATGACCCCGATGAAAACAATGAGCTCCTAACTCTCAATCTCAACCTATTGGAACAGCGCTGCGAGCGGGGCAACATCCAGAACATGGCCTACGAACATAAGATGGCAAAGTACTACAACTATAGGGTCTGCTCAAGAAGTTTCTAAGTAGGAGAATAGGTTCTTCAGAAGGTTGCCCTTTCCACTAAGGAATGATCAAATGGCACGTTTGGTCCAATGTAGGAAGGTCCATAATAGGTCATTAGAATTTGCTGACTAGACACTTATGAGCTGCAATCCCGAAACATAAAACCACTTCTCCATCCGTGGAATGCTGATCATCTGAAGTACTACTACAAATGAAGCCTAGTCTTCCTAATTTTGTACAAGCTCAGGTCAAGCAGAGCTTACATATATCATTCAGGAGTCTACAATTTTTATCTTTTAAAAATCTGTGTTTTTTACATTTCAAAATTATTATTGGTTGGATGTGTGTCTAGGCACCCCTACTAGCAATAGTGTCGGCTGGCACCATCTAACTAATTTAGCGTGTTCATACACCCCACCAACCGATCCCTAATTTCATCAGTCCAGACTAATAAGTTAAACCACCAAGGGCACTCAGGTCGGAGGCGTGTTTCGAAACCCACTCGGCACCAAAGCCATTCGACCCACTTAGCGTATGCATGTTCATACACCAAAAAATAAGTCCTAAATTATCAAAGTTAATATTGATTGGACGTGCGTTGGACACCTAACGATCGATAGTACGAGACCAATCGTATCAAGGCAAGTGATTGTTTAAATATACGATGTTATTTGGTCTACACTACTATGACACTATTGAGAACCAAAACCTTAGTTACAAATAGGGTGATCAGTCATCAAGTTACTTGGTATACATACTTAGGAGTTGTGGAAAATAACTAGGAAATGTTTCTGAATGTAGCATTACATAGGGTATTACCCCAGGGAGAAGAAAAAAAATTAACAAGAAAGCATGAAAGAGATGATTCAAAGAGGCCGAGTAAGACTTCCTATGGGCAGATCAGGGCAGTCCAACTATCCTCAATTAGAATTTCCTCACCTACATGCCCTTCCTACACCGTCTAAGGGATTGGCTCCAACATGGGGTCAATCAGCTTCACACCGAGGATGATAGGATTGTTCGACTCCTGAGGTTTTGGGTTGGAAGCTTTCGGTTCTCTGGGAAAGGTGAAGCTTCGTGAGGTTCCGGTGGCTTCTAGTTGAAGAAGAGCAGCTTTTGCATCAACTCCCTCTCGACTAGTCCAAGATTCACATCCAGCTTAGCTTCAAACTCCTCGGACAGCCAGTACACCTCGATACCCAGACTTATGGCTTTGTTGAAATCTTCTGACTGCCGATAGTCCTCGATGGCCTATTCCCAAGCCTGATCGACCTTCGCAGTCGCATCCGTCAAAGCTACCTCTAGCTGGACCATCTTATTGGACTCATCTAGCTGAGCTTGTTCAGATACTTTCATCTGCGAGCATGTGAAGCACAACACCTTCACCTGCTCGTAGATCCTTTTTTTTTTTTTCGTAAGAAAGTCGACACACTTCTTCACTAAACGCTTAGCTCCACACTCCTTCTGATTAAGCTTCTAGGCCTTCTCCTACAACTTCTTCAGTCAGCTCAAACCGATTCTCTTGCTGCGAGATCTTCCAAAGTGTGGTTACTATCTCCATGAAGTATCTCCAAAAACTACCACGTTTAGTCAATTAAAAAAATAATTGAAGCAAAGGTACTGAAAAAAAAACCATGGTATCGAACACTTACAAGAACCGACTTTAGCTTCGCGAACAACTCGTTCATCTTGGAAGAGCCCATCTTTATGATGCCCCTTATATTGGCTTAACTTTCGAGGATCAAGGTGTTGATGATCAGAATGATGGACATAAGCATGCACTTTGTCACCTATCCTCAGGACTCGTTGGCTTATGAAGTCCGGGTCCCCCAGGAGCATCCATAGGGTTCATGTAGAAGCCCTTCAGCCCATGCCTGCAATTCAACCTTTCAGCTTCTTTGTGAGCTGTAGAGAAGATTGTTTTCACTGAAAGCTGCTGACCAGCAGCTGAGCCTACTATAGGGCTGCTAACTAGCAGATGCGCCTATTCTAGGGTCGCTAGCTCGACTTTATCTTCTTTACTTGCTATTTCTCTACTGTATCCTCAACATCCTACTACTTCAGAAGGTCTTGTGTGGCCACACTCTGGGCTGACCCCCACCACTTGAATCCCCATGTTTCCAAGGATTCTCTCTAGCTTCTACTGACGGATCTCAGTAGGGTCTAGCCCAGCCGTTTGCGCAGAGAGCTTTGTCTGTTTGGCACCACTACCACTAGCAGACGAAAGGGGCTAACTCAAGTTGTCTCATCTTCTTTCGAATAAGCACTTACTCTTTAGGTTTATTAGTGATGTACTTCTGACACTACCTCTTCTACTTGAAGGGCTGAATCTTCTCTTTACCCCTCTCGATAGTCAGCTCTACTGCCATTTGTCTCTCATTGGCAGTTGCACGCTCTGCCTTTGGTTTTACGATTTTTTTCTCAGTGAGTTTAAGCATTTTTTCATGAAATGCATAAAAATATTAAGTTATCAACAATCGCCAGATAAAAATGCAACCAACCACAAAACAAAGATGCTTACTGGGTAGTTAGATGAGACCAGTTGAGATCAAGTTGTATAGGTGTCAAAGTAAACGCCAACTGCATTTGAAATGTGACAACCAACTACAGATCTCTTCAATTATAAAAAAAGAAGGTCAATCTACAATTTATGACAAAGAACAAAATTGAAACAAAACAAATAAATAAACATATCCTATTCCGATGGCTGGCTGCCACAACCTTGCGATTATAAGAAGTGCTGAATTCTCTGCTTCAGTTTCCTCGTCTGACGCTCCCATGGGCCATATATCCACACATATCAGTTCTTCCATTTCTTTTGGGATGATGTGATATCTTTAAAAAAACTCCCTTTTCCCTTGTCATTGCACTCAACCTGGAACCAGCTCGGCCAATACATCTGACGTCAAAACTTGTACAGGTTACTTAAGTGGCCTAAGGTTGGTTCTCCATTCTTGCACAGTCAAAAGACTGTGTAGAGACTAACCAACATGATCTAACAATTCATGTTTAGCTGACCGATGACAATATGCGCCCGAGCAACAACACTCTTTAGCTAGGGGTGACATGACAGTTGAACACCATGCTTCAAAAGCATTAATATAGAATATGGCTGACCCGTCGAGAGGATGGTTCAACAAATCTGTAATAAAAGGCATCTAAATCTCCTCTTGTATGTTGTACAACTCCCAGTATTTGTCGATGTCTTTATGTTTTAATGTCGTTCAAACTTGATCTATTATGTGAGGTGATCGGTGCAAGGGGAAAGTACTACGAACCGAACAAACTTCTAGTCCCTCATCACCTTTATTACCAACATCTTCTTCAGCCTCCTACTCACATGCCATATCTTTTTCGGCCTCACGCTCATCGACCACCTCTTCCTCATTCCATTGGCCACTGCTTCCTTAGTATCTCTCTCGAAATCCATATCATTGGCCTCTTCCTTAACCTCCTAATCGACATCCTGATTCTAATCATCCTCTTGCTTCCGAGATGTGGACTCAAGATTCCACTTGACATCAAAGAACATAGCATCTCTAAAAACTTCTGATTCAGGGTCTTGGTCGACTAAGATCCACTATGGGCCCACAAAGATACGATAGTGGGCGTTGAGATACTCAACATGCGGTTAACATCATCTGCCAAGTAGAACAACATAGCTTCACCTCCAAATGTCTAGGGATCTTTCATCTGCACCTAACTTTGGCTCTGACATCTATAAATCGAAAGTGCAGACTAAACTAAGAGCCTACTCACTGTAAAGGGAAGAATAGAGAAAAAAAAAAATTACCTTTGCTCTTTGGAAAACTAACGCTCGGACACAAAATTGCATTTCTAAATTTTCTAGGATGCAAGCTCATTTTTTTCTAAACTACTCGAATGACGATCTGCTCTTCTTGATGTCTCAGAAGCTTGTATTTGGTATTTTGATGATTCTCCATGAAGTACGAACAAGTGAGTCCCAGTGCCCTTTATATAGGGCCTTCAGGTGCAATAAATGAAGCCCTCAATTTGCTCACCCATTAACCTAACATTAAGGTTCCACTCATCATGACACATGGTCAACCTTGTCTTCAAGAAATTGACCTAAGTCAGATTGGCACACACTTTTAGAGGGCCGATCGGTCTTTCTGAATTCCAAGTCTTTCAAGATACTTTGGTGGATCAGCACACTTTTAAAGGACCGATATTTCCTCTCAAATTCCAATCCTTTTAGGGGACTTCAATGGATCGGAACATCTTCATAAGACCAATCAGACTTTTCAAATTCCAAATCTCTTAGAGGACATCAGTGTATTGGCACACCTTTAGAAGGCCGATCATTACTTTTAAATTCCAACTCTCACAGAGGATTTTGGTGAATCAACACGCCTTCGAAGGCCCGATCCGACGTTTTGAATCCCACGTCCCTCAGGGCACTCCGGTAGACCGGCACAACTGCAGAGGACCGATTAGTCTTTTCACAAGCTTCAGTCTCTTAGGGGACTTCAGATTTATTGACCAAGGCTCCCTTCCTCACCCAAGGACTTAGGGACTTTAGGGTACATTGCCCACTGGCCGGTCAAGACAATTTTCACGAAATGAGAAGTCCTCGGCTAACGAAGTCCATCTCAATCAACAACTTAGGCGACTTATATTTATACCATTCTAACTGACCATTAGGCAGAAGACTAGAACCGCCTACATCTGGTCGCTACCAACCAAAGTCACATGTTTGTAGACCAAACATCCGCAAGCCACTTCCGACCGACAGTCGACTAGAGATACTCGTCTACCGACTGATCGGCAGTGGGTGACGTCCGACCTGATAATAGCTTCTGATCAGGATCCCCTTATCGATCTCCTACATAGACTGTCGATCTGCATCCCTGACCATTATGGCCAGCACCAATTGGTTAGTTGATTTTCCATGTAGTAATAATAGAGTTGTACTCTTCAACGAATCACTACCGTCCATCCAACACCTCAGAACACGTGGCATAATCCAATAAATTTCTTGGACCTTACTTTTCTATGGTTTCAACCACTACATTTATTGTCACTATAAATATGGGAAACATTTTCCATAAAAGATAATTAATTATTCACTAAGTATTACAGTGCATCTACTGTGTCTGATCTCCTTCTACTTATTGACTTAAGCGTCAGAGTCTACTAGACAGGACCCCACTAGTGTCTTCTTGCTAGGTCTCCATTAGGTTTATTTTCAGTTCCTTCCTCGTTAGGTTTATTTTCAGATCAAACAGACCCTGAACCTTCTAAACCCATAACTCTCTAACTAGGTCTCCATTTTTCTCATGCCACATGTGTATAAACTTTTGAGTTCGAGATCTATATAACAATCTATGAAAAACTTCCAAAAAATCTCTAAATGAAAAGTAAATTTCGCACCTCTTATAAAACTAAGAGTAAAATTGTCATTTTTTTAATTATTTCAAGAAATTTTCATAATTAAATAAATGGGTCGGTACAATGATTGTTGTGGTAGTGGTGGTGATGGCGGCGGTGGTCATGATGTTGATGGCGGCGACCGAAGTTGATGGTGGTGATGATGATTATATAATATTGTAGTGACCTTTTATTTAATATTGTATTTATTTATTTTTTTGATTTCATTTTTCAAAAATGAGTTACTAAATACATTTTATAACTATTTTTCTATCTGTAAAGCGTAAAACTTGTTTTATAAAACGGGCCCTAAAAGTTCTAAAAACGACAATTTATTAAGTAATAATAAGACTAGATATATTTAACCAAAAAGGGCTTGTCTTCCCAACTGAAAAGGTATATTTTACAAATGGTGAAAATTCATCATAATTTACCTATTTTATTTATAGGTGCGTTATTGAAAAGCTTAATAATATGTTTTTTTTTTCAAAGTATTGATAACCTTATGTTGACTTTTTTTCTGAATTTATAATATTTGATTGACCTAAAAGGGATGGATTAATTACGGCATTAATGTCTAGGAGTGTTGAGTAATTCCAAAATTTATAATATTTGATTGGCCTAGAGCTAAAATAAAGGAAGCCTTTTGAACCCGTTGCAATATCAATTGGTGAAATAATTAATTCGAATTGGTTTAATTACCTAAACCAATTCGTCTATTGACAAATACAGTCGTATTTTCATCTATTGACAAAATTTTGGTATTTAAAGGCAACTAAAGCACCAAAACATTTCATTTGTCATCCGACCAAGTATCTCCACAAAGCTTATTCAGGAAAACATAAACACACTAGCAGCCGTTTTGCTCCTCCTCGTGTTGTCACTCTCCGCCTGCAGCTCAGAAATCATGTATCGCGTGTCCATCGCGAACGAACTGGCCAAAAACACCAATCTAACCCTTCAATGTGAAGGGAGTGGAATCGATCCAACCTCGCAGTCCCTCTAATATTTAGTCGACGTTGTCTGGTTCATCGACAATGTCAGACATGGGCTATGGAAGTGTTCATGGTCACTGTGACATCCACTATGACATCTTCGACGCCAAAAAAGATTTAGTTAGATGTTACACAAATTTATGTGATTATCGTGTGCGTCAAGACGGCTTGTATTATTGGGTGGAGGAAGATAACAAGTGGGAGTTGCAGCTTCCATGTGCACCATCCAATCAGGCTTGAGGTTAATATTGTTGAATCCAGATGCAACATTAGTTCTGGCTTCAGGTTAATTTGTGATAGAAAAATGTTGTCTTTTATGAATTTCCGTCGCTATTTCCATTCTCAACATTAATATGAGCCGTTTGATCAATATATTGCAACGGCCAAAATTATGGGAGTTAATCCCTTTAGTGGCTCTTTACATATTTAGTGTGTAATTAGTAGAGGAACAACATATAAAATTCGAGATTCCTTAGGTGTTATACATGGCTAGAAATAGATATCAAAACACTTTTTTATATTCTGTTCAGTGACGGGCCAGTGTTGGGCTGGGGGCTGTAGCCCATCCGACTTAAATGATCTCCATTAATTCTAGCCCTACCCAATTTTGCCCATTTTAATTTAATTATGTAGCCCAATTTTAAGTTTTAAAAAATAAAATAAAAGAGTTGCAACAACCCAACCCCAATATCAATTGTACATACTATACTTAGTAAGAGAACCTTCCCCCATGAGTAGCATTGCAACAGCCAGCAGCAAAAAAAAAATAAAAATAATAAAAGAGTTGCAGCAGCCCAACCCCATTATTAATTGTATATATTAAGACTCGAATGATACAATTTAGAATTAGAAAGTGATAATTTGTATTTGAATTGCATGTTTAATTATGGTTTTTTGTTGTAATTTGTTTTTTTTTTTCTTACTATCAAACTTTTAATTATGTATATAGATGTATTCAAGGGTAAGGCTCATTACGTCCCCTAATTAGGTGTATCTTTTTACGTTTATTAATGAAATTCATTTGTACCGTCGAATTTCTTCTAAATGTAGTATGTAATTTTAGCCCATCCGAAATTTGGGTTCAGGAACCGTCACTGATTCTGTTACAAATAAATTGTATCCTTCCGAATCGGAATCAACTTTCGTAATTAATCTACTGGCCGGCGCTACCTTGCCGAAATTGAGGTGAGGCTGCATATATTCACAAGAGAAAATCTATTGATTATTGGCTGGGAGAAGGGTTTGCACTTTGCATGGACATCTTTTTTTTTTTAATACCCAAAACAATAAGACTACAGACATCTTGCACTTATTGTCCTCCAATTTAACTTCATTAAAGTAAAACTGTCTTCTGCATAATGGAGGAATTTCTAGGCTTGGGAGGGGGAGATCTTGGTGGAGAAGCCATGGAGGTAAGTGTGAAGGATTTTGAGGGGTTTTAGTTGGAGTTTCAGAGAAGAGAGGAAGAAGATGAAGATTGATAGGGGCATTTAATGAAAGAGACAATGTTTTTAACGTTGTTAAAGATGAAATCAGTTAAATGGTACAACAGACTAAGAAATCAGTTAAATGGTGCAATAGACCTAACTTTGCACCTATTCCTGGCGCAAACTAGAACGAATTTCCATTCCTATTGCATTTTGAGGCACGCTGGTACGTTCCTGGTATATTTACAGTAAAAAACCCTAAGAATATAAATAAAACTCTAGTGTTACCCATTGCTGGTTATCAATTCAGTTTATTGGCAATTTTTAGAGACTTAGAGAGTGGAGTTAAAAATTTCGGGCTTTACTGCAAAATTGTAACAACATTGGCAAAGTCCTAGATGAGAGCAAAATTTGAAGGAAGCTAAGATTTCACTTTCACAATGAATTGGCGATGTGGAAAAATTCATAATTCCTTATAAGTCCTTATAAGACAATTTTTTAATGTAAAATGTTTGTATATTCACATTCTCACACGTCCCTTCAATTATGACAAATTTTCAAGTTTAATACATGAGAAACTCATAGAGGGTGATATGGAGCACATATGACAGTTAAGCATATGTGTAACGACCCGTCCCAGAGATTAGGGTTAAGACCGTGATTCAGTAGGGATTAGTGAGCTTAATCGGGGGTTAGTTGGTCCCGATAAGGTCATGAGCTTAGAATGACGATTTTGCCCCTAGTTTGGGCAAAAAGTTGACTTTTAGTTCAGGTGGTCAATTGGGTTTTGACTGATGACCAGGACGTAGTTTAGGATGTCACGAACCCGTAAGTAGGTGGCACGCCCGATTCCGACATCCGAGGAGGAAGTTATGATGTTCGGAAGGTTGAGGACATAACCGTAATTTGGCTAAACTAAGGGGAAAAGTTGACTTTCATTACGAATGGGTTTTGGTACGTTGACCTAGGATACTTAGATAGATCCCGTCGTCCTGAGTTCGATGACAGGCGGCACGTATTCATCGGACTTACGAGGTGTGAGTTACGAGTCTAAAACGGTAAGGGTAAAATCGTAATTTTGACTTAAAAAAAGGGGTATTTTGGTCTTTTGGTTGTCTGGGGATTTGTGCACAGAAAGGGAAAATGAAGGGATGAGATTGGGCCACTTGGGAGAGGAATGGTGGATGGATGACACATGGGGCTTGACTAGAGGCTTCCAGGATTGTGTGCACGGGTCCAATTATTAGGGGTTAAACCGTGTATGTGCTCGTGTGTTGTTCGACCCAGACAGAAACAGAGGGAGAGAATTGAGAAGAATTGAGGGGTGTGTGTGTGTGTTGTGTGAATTGAAGGGTGAGGAGTGACCAGAGAGTGGGAGAGAGCTTGGGAGGAGACAGAGAAGTACGGTGGCCGTTTGTGTGTGTGAGTAGTGAGCCACGAGAACCAGGGAGGAAACTCAGAGAAAAACAGAGAGGAGGTGAGAGTTAGGTGGTGGTGCGGCCGTGATCGATCAATCGAGGCCAACAGAGGTGTTCTGAGGACGAGAGGAGCCATTGCCTCACGGCTGAGCTCACGACGACGCCTAGAAGCAGATAAATTTCGTACTTTACTCTTCGTGCTCTGTTTTGCCGTCGATTTTCAAATCGAAAGTCGTGGATTTAGGGATAGAATCAAGGAGGCTAGTGAAGGTTAGGGGACTCAGTAGGGTTCTAGGGTTCTGCTGGTTGTGTTGCCGTGACGGGGAGTGCACGGTGGAGGTTCTTACGACCGCGAGTACCTTGTGTACTCTGTTTTCCCATTTGGTTTAAATCGTAGAGTCGTGGACTTGGGGAGAGAGTCGACGGTTTTGGTGAGTTGGGTGAGGTTTAGGATGGCTCTAGGAAGGGTTTAAGCTAGCCACCGTGATGGGGGGTGACCTGGGTGGCCGGAGAAGGAAACAGGGCAGTGTTCGGGTTTTGTTTCGAGTTCGAGTCGATGAGTATTAGGCCGTGTCGAGGTGATTGGATTACGGGAATGGGTAGCCTAGGTCTGGACGATGGTGTTGGTGAAGAAAGGGGTCGATTTGGTGGACGGAAGGCGGTGAACCGCTGACGCCGGTTCAAGTTGCAGACACTGCTGAACCGGGTCTGCTTGAGGTAGACGGTGACACTGTAGCAGGCGCGTGAGAGCCACGCACAGCCACTTTGGGCGGCGCGTACGGTGGCGGTTGGGAAAACGGTCAACATGGTTTTTGGTCTAGGAGTTGTGACGAGTCTAATGGGATTGGTTTCGGGTTGTTCGGACGTCGATTCGAAGTAGTTCCGCGAGGGTGAAGGTTTAGAGTTTCGGTTCGTTACGATTAGGACCCGGGGGATTTTTGTGGGAAATTAGGAGAGTCTTCGTAGACGTGTTAGTAACGTACTTTGGCGGTTGTTGATAGGATCGGGAGTTCCCGAGGAAGCTGAGGAACGTACGAGACGTTCGGGACGCGATTGAGGGCTCGGTACTGTGAGTGGACCCCTTCTCTAAACTCGAGCATGCATAACTGTTTTTCTATAATTGTTTTATGGTTTTAATCATGATTCTATGTTTATCGAATATGCTTTGTTGGTTTTACATTGTTGCACGTTTTTCGAGGAAGTACGGTATTTGACACGTTTTACGAGAAACGTCGATTTCTGAGTAAAATGCCATAGTTTTGGGGTTTTCAAAGGATAACTGGTTTGAATGCTTATAAGGGATTTTGAAACATGATTTGGTGATTAAAGGGTTTTCGATTTTGAAAATCGGATTTCGGTAACGGGATTTGATTTTAAGGTTGAAAAGTGGATTCCGGATTTGGGTTCGGAATGACGGTTCTGGATGCCGGAAGGGCATCAGACCAGTGATTTCGGATTCGGGTTTGGATGTGGATGTAGAAATGGTTTTCAAATAGTTTTGGATTGGATTTGTTGGATCTGGTTATTGGGTTTAAAGACCCGGATATTGATTGACGGGGGATGGGCCCGGATTGGGTTTAAAGACCCGAATTGAGTTTAATGACTCGGGAGTTTAAAGACTCGGATATATTGATATTTCCCCCGTAGGCCTGTTGAGTTTAAAGACTCGGGAGTTTAAAGACTCGGATATTATTGAGGCCTGGATTGAGTTTAAAGACTCGGGAGTTTAAAGACTCGGATAGGTCCAGCAGGTTTGATCGTAAAATGATGATTTGATATTCACGAATTATGATACGGTTTTATGATGCTTATGATATGGTTTCTATAACTGTTTTATAGTGTTTCTGTTTCTTATGATATTTTATGATGATTGATTTATAACCGTTTTGATAACTGGGTTATGCATGTGGTTTCAAAACGGAGGGCTAAACCCGGTTTCTTATAAAATGATTTTGGAAATTCTTATTTTATTATGGTCCACTCACACCTTCTGTTTTTAACTGCGCTCCAGGTTGTGGAGCTAGAGTGGGGTTCCGGCGTCGAGGCAGCGTCTGAGGCATAGAAGTTACGAGAGGGATCCCGAAGTATTTTGTTTTAATTTCCGTGTGCATGTATTTAGTTTAATAGTTTTTTTTTTGTATTGAGTACTATGCTCTGTAAACTGTTGACTTCGGGATATGTAGTATAATTTCTCCTGCGTCTGATTGTATTTGTGGCAGGGTGTCAGACGGGAGCAGGATTTACCTCGGTTTTCGGGGTGAAACCGGGGTGGGTCCTGACAATTGGTATTAGAGCATAGGTTTGTCGAGTTTGTCGAGTTGTTGGGGTTTGCTAGTTGTGAGGTTGTGTTTCGGTTGGTTGACTGCTTCTATGCCTCTTTCAGCGTGCAGTTGACGATGCCTCCGAGACGTGGACCCTCTCCACGACCTGAAGAAGAAGCGGCGAGAAGAACAGAGAGTACTACGATTGAGCGAGCCCAGCGGCTCGGGCTACTACTTTTAGTGGCGGGGCTGATCCTGAGGAAGCTCAGAGGTGGATCACGAGACTTGAGCGGATCTTTGCAGTGATGCATTGTCCACCGGAGGAGCGAGTGTTACTGGCTACGTTCTTACTGGATGGTGCGGTGTACGAGTGGTGGTATACCCTCAAGTTGTCTGGCTGGGATGCCCATACGATGACCTGGGAAACGTTTCGGGAGAGATTCTTGGATCAGTATTATCCTCGTTCTTTCCGAGATGCCAAGGAGGCTGAGTTTCTGCAGCTTCAACAAGGGAATCTGAGTGTGGCTGAGTACGAACGGAAATTCCAAATGTTGTCTCGGTTTGCTCCTGCGTTCGTGGCTACTGAAGCTGAGAAGTGCCGTAGGTTTGAGTTGGGCCTGCGAGGTGAGATTCGAGCCATAGTGACGGCTGGATCGTTTACGACCCTCCGAGAGTTGTCAGACGCTGCTGTGAGGGTTGAGGCGAGTTTGCCGGTGCGACGCCGGGAGCCATCTTTTTCTGGAGCTTCGAGCCAGAGGACACCGAAGAGAGGTAACTTCGGTGGAGCATCGTCGTCGGGCGATGATCGTTTCGGTAGACCTGGTAGTTTCCAGAGTTTAGGATTCCGTGGTTACCGAGCACAGCCGACTCCGCAAGCTAGTGCGACGTCTGTTGCGTCGACAGGGCGACCAGGTCTTTCCGGTCGGGATGTTTGCTTTTACTGCGGAAAGCGAGGTCATTTCCGACGTGAGTGTCCACTGTTGCCACATGAAGGTGGTGTAGGCCGAGGAGTGGCGGAGCCTGGACAGAGTACAGCGTCAGGGACAGTGGGCGCTAGAGGAAGTGGTGGTGCCACTAGTAGTTCGAGGGGACGTGGTAGAGCGTCGGGATCTAAGGCCCGAGTGTTCTCGATGACTCAGCAGGAGGTTCAGTCGGCACCAGATGCGGGGACAGGTATTTTTACTATCCTTGGTTGTGTTGTACGTACGTTGTTGTTGGATCCCGGGGTAGAGTCTAGGATTTTCCCTAGGTGACCACAGTTTACAGTGAGTTCCGTGGAAGGAGGACGGAAGAAACGGGAAAGGAGTGACTATAACTGATCGATATGAGGTTATTGAAGGAAGAGAACCCACTATCTAGAGTTTACCTTGAGGACTGTGTAGGTTTATCTGACAAGTGGCCGAAGTAACCGCTGAAGGAGTGAGCCAGTAGGTAAGATTTCTGTTGCTGGACAGTGAGGTGGTTGTACGTGAGGATGTACTCTATGAGTTCTATCAGGTACTCCATATGAGGTATTTTAAAATACCTTTGTGTTCGGTTCATAGGGTTTCCCTTGCGTACACCATAAAGTTTTAGTGGTACGGAGAGAGGGCTAGACGTGGTACACTAGTAGTTGGGGATGGTGTGAAATATCCAAGGTGGAGATGATAGACAGGAAACTTAGGAGAAGTTGGTAACTTAGTTGTGAATCACCGAGTAGGAGACCCTAGGTGTCGAGAACTAGCTGTGGAATTTCGGGGACGAAATTCTTTTTAGGTGGGTAGATTGTAACGACCCGTCCCAGAGATTAGGGTTAAGACCGTGATTCAGTAGGGATTAGTGAGCTTAATCGGGGGTTAGTTGGTCCCGATAAGGTCATGAGCTTAGAATGACGAATTTGCCCTTGGTTTGGGCAAAAAGTTGACTTTTAGTTCAGGTGGTCAATTGGGTTTTGACCGATGACTAAGACGTAGTTTAGGACGTCACGAACCTGTAGGCAGGTGGCACACCCGATTCTGACATCCGAGGAGGAAGTTATGATGTTCGGAAGGTTGATGGCATTACCGTAATTTGGCTAAACTAAGGGGAAAAGTTGACTTTCGTTATGAATGGGTTTTGGTACGTTGACCTAGGATACTTAGATAGATCTCGTCGTCCTGAGTTCGATGGCAGGCGACACGTATTCATCGGACTTATGAGGTGTGAGTTACGGGTCTAAAATGGTAAGGGTAAAATCGTAATTTTGACTTAAAATAAGGGGTATTTTGGTCTTTTGATTGTCTGGGGATTTGTGCACAGAAAGGGAAAATGAAGGGCTGAGATTGAGCCACTTGGGAGAGGAATGGTGGATGGATGACATGTGGGGCTTGACTAGAGGCTTCCAGGATTGTGTGCACGGGTCCAATTATTTGGGGTTAAACCGTGTATGTGCTCATGTGTTGTTCGACCCAGACAGAAACAGAGGGAGAGAATTGAGAAGAATTGAGGGGTGTGTGTGTGTGTTATGTGAATTGAAGGGTGAGGAGTGACCAGAGAGTGGAAGAGAGCTTGGGATGAGACATAGAAGTACAGTGGCCGTGTGTGTGTGTGAGTAGTGAGCCACGGGAACCAGGGTGGAAACTCAGAGAAAAACAGAGAGTAGGTGAGAGTTGGGTGGTGGTGCGGCCGTGATCGATCAATCGAGGCCAACTGAGGTGTTCTGAGGACGAGAGGAGCCATTGCCTCACGGCTGAGCTCACGACGGCGCCTGGAAGCAGGTAAATTTCGTACTTTACTCTTCGTGCTCTGTTTTGCCGTCGATTTTCAAATCGAAAGTCGTGGCTTTAGGGATAGAATCGAGGAGGCTAGTGAAGGTTAGGGGACTCAATAGGGTTCTAGGGTTCTGCTGGTTGTGTTGCCGTGACGGGGAGTGCACGGTGGAGGTTCTTACGACCGCGAGTACCTTGTGTACTCTGTTTTCCCGTTTGGTTTAAATCGTAGAGTCGTGGACTTGGGGAGAGAGTCGACGGTTTTGGTGAGTTGGGTGAGGTTTAGGATGGCCCTAGGAAGGGTTTAAGCTAGCCACCGTGATGGGGGGGTGACCTGGGTGGCCGGAGAAGGAAACAGGGCAGTGTTCGGGTTTTGTTTCGAGTTCGAGTCGATGAGTATTAGGCCGTGTCGAGGTGATTGGATTACGGGAATGGGTAGCCTAGGTCTGGACGATGGTGTTGGTGAAGAAAGGGGTCGATTTGGTGGACGGAAGGCGGTGAACCGCTGACGCCGGTTCAAGTTGCAGACACTGTGCTGAACCGGGTCTGCTTGAGGTAGACGGTGACACTGTAGCAGGCGCGTGAGGGCCACGCGCAGCCACTTTGGGCGGCGCATGGGGGCGCGTGCGGTGGCGGTTGGGAAAACGGTCAACATGGTTTTTGGTCTAGGAGTTGTGACGAGTCTAATGGGATTGGTTTCGGGTTGTTCGGACGTCGATTCGAAGTAGTTCCCCGAGGGTGAAGGTTTAGAGTTTCGGTTCGTTACGATTAGGACCCGGGGGATTTTTGTGGGAAATTAGGAGAGTCTTCGTAGACGTGTTAGTAACGTATTTTGGCGGTTGTTGACAAGATCGGGAGTTCCCGAGGAAGCTGAGGAACGTACGAGACGTTCGGGACGCGATTGAGGGCTCGGTACTGTGAGTGGACCCCTTCTCTAAACTCGAGCATGCATAACTGTTTTTCTATAATTGTTTTATGGTTTTAATCATGATTCTATGTTTATCGAATATGCTTTGTTGGTTTTACATTGTTGCACGTTTTTCGAGGAAGTACGGTATTTGGCACGTTTTACGAGAAACGTCGATTTCTGAGTAAAATGCCATGGTTTTGGGGTTTTCAAAGGATAACTGGTTTGAATGCTTATAAAGGGATTTTGAAACATGATTTGGTGATTAAAGGGTTTTGGATTTTGAAAATCGGATTTCGGTAACGAGATTTGATTTTAAGGTTGAAAAGTGGATTCCGGATTTGGGTTCGGAATGACGGTTCTGGATGCCGGAAGGGCATCAGACCAGTGATTTCGGATTCGGGTTTGGATGTGGATGTAGAAATGGTTTTCAAATAGTTTTGGATTGGATTTGCTAGATCTGGTTATTGGGTTTAAAGACCCGGATATTGATTGACGGGGGACGGGCCCGGATTGGGTTTAAAGACCCGGATTGAGTTTAAAGACTCGGGAGTTTAAAGACTCGGATATATTGATATTTCCCCCGTAGGCCTGTTGATTTTAAAGACTCGGGAGTTTAAAGGCTCAGATATTATTGAGGCCTGGATTGAGTTTAAAGACTCGGGAGTTTAAAGACTCGGATAGGTCCAGCAGGTTTGATCGTAAAATGATGATTTGATATTCACGAATTATGATACGGTTTTATGATGCTTATGATATGGTTTCTATAACTGTTTTATAGTGTTTCTGTTTCTTATGATATTTTATGATGATTGATTTATAATCGTTTTGATAAATGGGTTATGCATGTGGTTTCAAAACGGAGGGCTAAACCCGGTTTCTTATAAAATGATTTTGGAAATTCTTATTTTATTATGGTCGACTCACACCTTTTGTTTTTAACTGTCCTTCAGATTGTGGAGCTAGAGCAGGGTCCCGTCGTCGAGGCAGCGTCTGAGGCATAGAAGTTACGAGAGGGATCCCGGAGTATTTTGTTTTAATTTCCGTGTGCGTGTATTTAGTTTAATAGTTTTTTTTTTGTATTGAGTACTATGCTCTGTAAACTGTTGACTTCGGGATATGTAGTATAATTTCTCCTGCGTCTTACTGTATTTGTGTCAGGGTGTCAGACGGGAGCAGGATTTACCTCGGTTTTCGGGGTGAAACCGGGGTGGGTCCTGACAATATGAATGAGATAATTCGCTCTGATACCTCAAAGGAAGCACATGAGGGAAAATGCCAAACTTCTTATAAGCATTTACAACTTTCTAATATGAGATTTTTGTATATTCACATTCTCACATAACCATGCCTGAATAAGCTAGGAAACACAAGCGAAGGCGAGGTCATAATTTGTTAAATTATCTCGTGAACTTTTAATTTATTATCAATTTATTCTTGAGCATGATTATATAATTAAATTTAAATACACAATTATAGTCACATTTATCTAGAAATTAAGGCAAGTTCTTTCTGACAACCAAAGACAACTCATATACTCAATTAAAAGTGAAATTAGACAAATAAATGAATTAAATAATAATAAAAATATTTTATCTAAAATTAGGCAAATAATTTAGACTCTTAAGGACTCTTACTTAAATTGGAATCTTAATATGCTAGTGTATTTTTTTCCAAATAATATGTTAGTGCATAGTTTGTTATATTATTTTTTTGTTGTCTAGCATATGATATATAATATGAAAGATATTTATGATGTTTATTAGTCTTATATATGTATTATAGGGTGATTAATATTTTCAAAAAATGTCCAAGTTTTAGAGTAAAATTTTAATATTTTTATTGACTATCGATGATATCGATATCGAAATATTCGTCGATATTTCCATAAATTAAACTATCAATATTTCTGTTTGCATAGGCGTGCTTTATGTGCTGTAACTTTCAGGCTGCTGAAAAGCTCACTAGAGAGTCCAATGGGCTTCCAATTTGAGTCTTATACCTATTGAGCCCGGGTAAGCAAGACCAAGTCCCACAACGTTCCGAAAGAGAGTATCCGTTATGGAAGACCGGTATAACGGCTCCGTTAGGTTAAAATGTCTTGCCTTAAAATAAAGACCTTAACTTGAGTTGCTTATGAAGTGGCAGTTAACAACACACGAGCGAGAGAGATTGCATGATTTAGCTGGGGATTTCATAAGTAATCATAAACAAAGAAAAGGAAAGTGAATAATGGATGATTATCCACTTCCAAAACTTGAAAGGAGGCTGGTGCTGTAGCAGAAGTGATAGTTGGGTATTATAAGAAGGCATGCTGGCTTTGACCTTTAGGAATTCTTGCTAAAGACCTCAAGAACCTCAAGGATAATTTGTTTTAGGCTTATAACTAACCCTCAGTTGAAAATTATTACTAAGATAATTTGAGGTTTAGCAGAAAATTATAATTTTTAGCCGATATAGGTTTGAGAAACTTTGATTTTAAATTTATTTTTGATTGATCTATATGTGAATCTTGAACTGATTTTTTTATTTTGGCTGATTTAAGTGCTTGTTGAGCCTTGCATTGGTTCTATACGTATCTCATTTAATTAGCAATTTATCCTCATATGATGAACAATTATTACTGACTTTTGAATTTTCTATCTGTTTCTTTATCAGACCTAATAAGATGTGCTTCAATGATTTGTGGTTGGACTGTAAAGAAAGGCAAGTGATGTAGTTTCAAGTACAATTGGCGAGTGGCAAATTGGATAGTCGGTGTTGAGTCGCCAATCTAAAAGGAACCTTGAAAGGCCACTATATTGCTAGCGTTGTAGTAGTTAATTATGCATCCAACATCCATATATTTAGTTTATTTTTGATATCGCTCCTTTTCTTTCTCCGTTGATTGCGTCAGTTTCTGTCTATATGTTTGGTTCCCATGTGAACGCAGCACTGTAAAAAAATGGAAGAAAGCTTATGAATTTGAGTTGCTGTCTTGCTGAGCATCCTTTTTTCCCTCTTTGGCATTGTCTTAGAGAATTCAGTGAAAAAATTTGTGGTTCTTTTTTCTTTTTTGCATTTTATTTATAATAGGGATTTCATTTAGGATTATATAGAAACTTAACTTAATTTTTAAATTTGTCATAAGGACTTAATTAAGACTTTATAACCGTGCTTTCATTATCTGCACTTTTAAGCAGTAACTTTGTTAAATGGTATTAATGTTAGAAGTTAAAATGATAGTTTCATATGACTTGTCGAGTTCTAAATTATTTTGTTAGACAAGCATGAATCGTGACAATATGTCATTCTTTTCGGTTCTGTCCAGCTCTTAGCCTTGACCCTTTATGAATCGAAATTTGGACAAACCGATTTGGTTTGATTTTGGGTCAATTTAACTGGCTTTTTCTTTGTTGAGATGAATCGATAGGTTTCAAGGGAGACAAAAAAGGATGCAGGTTGAGGGAGATAGAGACATAGAATGGGAGAGATGGAGAGAAACTGTGAGTGAGAGTTTGAGAGACTGAGAGTGAAGGAGAATGAATTGAAAAATGAAGGAATGAGATTAGGGTTAAAATGATAGGGGGGCATGTAACACCAATTTTATTAGGGTTAAAATTTGGCACCAAAAGATGTCGTTTTATCTAATGGAAGAGTTTGATTCAGTCTAGTTATTATTTGTTGAAAACCAAAACTAGCCCTCATAATTAGGCCGGGTCGGACAAGCCCAGCCCAAAATCTTTAGGCTTGGACTGGACCGAGCTGGGTTGTCGGGCCAGATTTTGGCCGAGTTTTTATCAGGCTTCACAAACTTGGCCTAATAAGCCCATTTGGGCCGGACTTGATTGAGCTTTTAAAAATGACTTATTCAACAAATTATGGAGCTCAAAAAAAAAAATATGAAAGACATGAAAGAGGATTTTTACAATTTTTTGAAATGTTTTTATTAATATAATCTCATGATATTATCAGATAGAAGAAATACAATTCAATGATAATACAACCCAATGATAATATACTTATCCAAGTTATTTACTAGTACATATGAAGTTACTTACTAAGCATGCTGATGCAGTCTAGATTCTTTATACTAGCACATAGGAAGTTCTTTACTTACTAAGCATGTTGATGTATACTAGATTCTACAAATCATTTCCATTGGCATTCATCTACAGTTATTGAACCAAGCTTTTTTTTTTTTTTATAACTTTTTACCAATCAATCAACTAGGATATTGAACTAGATGACTAAAGAAATATGAACAAACTTTATTATGGCTAATAGATTTTGTTCATGGTTAAATCTTACTACACAAAAGAAATATGCATGTTCATTTATCATCATCTCAAGACATTGTTCATATTGATAAACCATTTTAACAACTTCAATGTGACAAATCCCATCCCTTCCAAAAATTGAAACATAATGTTTAGGATCACTGGCTATGTTTTCAAGAAAATAAAACCATATCACAAAGTCTAAAGAGTTGTCTAATTAGTGTTAGGTATGTATTGGGTAGGGTTGAAGTATTAGTCCTAATTAATAAATATTTTATATATTTGGGCTTATGGGCCGGATTTATACGGCCGGGCTGGACTGGACTTACCAGGTCTTATTGGGCTCGGGTCTATCAGGTTTATCGAGTTTGAACACCTTAAGCCCAAATCCAGCTCGTTAAACTTTGGGTTGGGCTGGCCCACGACCCATAACGGACCAGACTGGGCCTTTTGTCAATGGGTTTAGCGAGTACCCATAAGCTCATGGACTTCTGAGTCAAATGGTGAGGGCTAACCAAAACTGAACCGATTCTGGTCTAATTCAGTTTAGTTTTCTATTTTTTGTTCAATTTTTTCTTCAGTTCAATTATTTTCTGTACGATTCTGGTTCAGTGCAATTTTTCGGTCGATTTTTTTGAACTATTTAATAGCCTTAATAGCCATGCAATTTCAAAGCAGCGAACACTAGAAGAATATTTACTCAAATGATGAGTGATACAATTTCATGACTTGAGCATGTACTTTTTTATCGTGCTATAGTAATTTAATGGTACTTCAGGTGTAAAACCCTTTTCTGTGATTTCATTTATGATTATTATGCATTTTACATCATATCCGACCAGGACCATCATACGAATCTGTGTTGAGATTTATTAATGGAATTAGTTCCAAAGCTAGAGACCTAAGGTTCCAGAGGATGTAATTTTGTGCTACAAGAGGCAATATGTTTTCAACCAACCAGCAATAGATGAACAGATCATGGATCCTTTATATACTAAAACAATTTTCTTTGTCTTAGTGTTATAAAAAAGTGATAAAAATTCTATTTTTTGTGTGTATATTTCTATCATTATGTGTAGAATGAGAATGTCCTTGCTCTTCTTTTTGTTATAATTTTGCTTAGGATAATCCAAAGGGTGCATCATTTGAACGAAAGGATGATAATGGAGATTTACTTTGGATTAGTCTAATCACTCAATTTGTTAGATAGAAGTGTTGGGAAAGATGCACAAATAAAAGATAATTATAATCATCATGATCAAATTTTTCCCACCGTCATGTATAGTCATGCATAAGAATTGACTCCAATTAATCTTATGGCAAATCCCATGAGTATAGTATTCTCTATCAATAAGTACTCAATCTGATTTTCAAGTACATGGAAGAACCTAGTCAATATTCCATCTATGCATAATCCATCGCATGTGCATTGAGATATCAAAGTGATCATTTCAAGAACATCAATATCATAATAATTCTCCTTTGCTTAATTGAGGGATTGACCCATCAATTTCCCCCTTCCCGAGTCGAGGGCTCAATCATACCAGCCGCACTTCTGCAATACTCATACTTGTCTTTCTGTAAAGACTTTGTCATCATATCTAAACTGTTGTCGTATGTATGGATCTTCTTAATTTGAAATTTCTTGGATTCAAACACTTCACGATTCTAACGATGTCTCACATTAATGTGTTTTGAACTTAAGTGGAAACTTGAGTTCTTACTTAAATGAATAGACCTAAGGCTATCACAAGGAAGAACATATTTTTGCTGCTTGTCCCAACTCATGCATGAATCATTTCATCCACAAAAACTCCTTGCAGTTTTTTGTAGCAGCAAGAAACTCTGTTTTTTTCATTGACTGCGCAACAAACTTATGTAATTTAGAATGTTAGGAAACAGCTCCCCTAGAAAAACTAACCAAATAACTTGAAGTGAATTTTTTGGAGTCAAATTCTCCAGCATGGTCTATATCTAAGTACCCAACCAATTTGGGGTTGCCACTTCTAAAACACAAACTCAATTTGAACCTACCTCTGAGACATCTCAGAATCCATTTCACTACTTCCTAGTATTCTTTACCCGGTTTGGTAAGAATCTTCTAATAACATCGAATGCATAATTATATCAGGCCTAGTGCACATCATCATATATGTACGACTTCTAACTGCTCAGGCATATGACACCAAGTTCATCTCTTACTTCTCTTTGTCAATTGTAGGACGCAACTTAGAGCTACCCTTAAAATGATTAGCAAGAAAAGTTGCAACTGATTTTTCCTTGTCCATGTTGAATTTCTTGAACACCTTCTTGATATGCCATTCTTGTGATAACCACAGCTTCCCAATCTTCTGATCACGAGAGATATGCATATCAAGAATCTGCTTTGCTGATCCTAAGTCTTTCATTCCAAAAGACTTACTAAGTTATTTCTTCCACTTACTAATCTTGTCATTATCACGACCTATGATCAACATGTCATCAATATATAAAAGCAGTGTAATAAATTTTCTATCAGAGTACCTCTTGACAAATATACAATAATCAGAAGTGGTCCTCTAGTATCCATGTTTGATCATGAAGGAATCAAACTTCTTATATCATTGACGTGGTGCCTGCTTCAGTCTATACAAACTTTTCTTTAGCTGGCAGACTAAGCCTTTTTTCTCGTAACTTTGAAACCTTTTGGCTACTCCATATAAATTTCATCTTCATATCTCCATGAAGGAATGTAGTCTTGACATCTAGTTCTTAAACTTGTTGATTCAAACTAACAACAACTAAGCACTACTTGGATATACATCATTTCCACTAATAGTGAGAAAAGTCAATTTCCTGTTTTCGACTGAAGCATTTCCCAACTAGTCTTGCCTTGTATCTTGGTTAGTTGTTTTCTTTTGTCTTCAACTTATATACCCACTTAATCCTGAGTGCTTTTCGTCCCTTCAACAATTTCACCAAATCATAGGTGTGGTTCTCATGCAAGGATTTCAATTCATCTTTCATGGCTTCTAACTAGCCCCCCTTTTTCTCATGGGTCACAACTTCTTGGTAGCACTCGGGGGTATCCTGCATCTGTTAGCAACACAAACTAACCTAGAGAGTAGAAGTTGTTAGGCTTTCACTGTCTGTTCGATCTTCTGAGTTGTGGTTCGTCAGCAGCTTGATCTTCTTGCACATATTCAGGTATAACACTATCTGTTATTAACAATAGGCTCAAATTTATTGTTCTCGACTTCATCTCCCCATTCATCACAAACTTGGGCTGAGGAACTAGATCTAGGTCAACTGGGTACTCTTTAGAGCTGTTTGACTTCCTACTCTTCTAGATATCGTCAATAATTTGATCTTCAAAGAATACTACATCTCTACTTCTGACAATTTTCTTGTTGACAGGATCCCACAATCTATACCCAGACTCTTTATCTTCATAGCACAAAAAATGTGAACAAATGCTCTATGACCCGCCTTCAAGTACTGATAGAGTACATATTTTCTGCTCAAAAACTTGTTTGGTACATCACCATTCAATGAGGCTGATGGTGATAAATTAATCAAGTGCATTGTAGTCAGTAGTGCTTCACGAGAAACTCTTTGGAAACTTGGAAATAGATAACATGCTTGTTATTCACTCAATGGTCATTCTGTTCATCCTCTTATCCAATCCATTGTGTTGGGGGGTCATTGGAACTGACCTTTCATGACCGATCCCATTATCCTTGAAATAGGCTTTGAAGTATCCTATGTACTCTTTATCATTGTCAGAACATGTACACTTGAGTGTCTTACCAGTCTCATGTAATAGTTGCATGGATTTTCTTGAACATTTTAACGACCTGAACTTGGGATTTGATTGCATAAGCTCACACCTTTCTGGAATAATCATCAATGAAGGTAACACACTATCTTGCACCATCAAAATTGTTAGTAGTCATAGGCCCATAAACAACAAAATAAACACCATCCAGTATATTAGGTTTTCTAGGTGCAACTTTCTAATGAAATGAAGCTCTATGTTGTTTTCTAGCCAAACAAGCATTACATTGATGTAGAAATGTACTCCTTTTGCTTTCAATCCGGTTAATATATTTTTTAGTGAGAATTTGCAATCCCTTCTCACTCTAATGACCCAAACTTCTGTCTTATAGCCTGATTGCCGAATCTGGTTGGATGGTTGTTACATCGACATGCTGATTGTTGATCTTAGAATGTGTCATATAGTGTATTTTCTTTTTTCCCCTTGCGACACTAGAGAGCCTTTGCTGAGCTTCCATTTTCCACTACTAAACACAATGGTGTAGCCTTCATCATCTAGCAAGCTGGGAGAGACCAAATCGAGATGCATGTATGGAACATGTCTCACATTCTTAAAAATTAAAGAGTAGCCTGTGTTGGTCTCAAGAGCTAGTTCTCCTTTTCCCACAATCTTAGAATCTTTATCATTTCCACTAATTTATCACTTCCTATGTCGGGAAGTAACATGGGCTGATGCTCCATTAGTCTACTCAAGCTTTTGCCTAACTCTGTCTCAAACAGAAACAACACACTCAATCATATTTTCTCCAGCAACACTCGCTCCATGACCTTTAGGTAGCTTTAGTAGATCCATCACATGGCTAGGCACAATAGTATAAATAATACCAAATAAAGACTTCCATGTTACACTGTGAACTACACTGTTGTAAGCAAACTCAAGCTGTGGGAGGCAATTGTCCTATTGGTTTCACTGTTTTCCTCAAATAATATGCACCATGTTCCCCAAATTTTTGTTTGTCATCTCAATCTGCCCATCAGTTTGAGGGTGGGTAGTGCTACTATGATTCAAGGTAATCCATAAATGGCTCAAGAATGTGGTGTCAAGATAAGAAGTTATTGATTGAGGTACCCCATGCAGTCGAACAACCCCACTGAAATACAATTTTTCCATGTTGGATGCATCTGCTGCCTTCTTACAAGCTACAAAATGTGCCATCTATGAAAACCTAGCAATCACAACAAAAACAGAGCGCACACCGCTTAGTGTACAAGGTAACCCGAGCACAAATTCCATAGCTACATCCTACCAAATATCTTTAGGGACGAGTAAAGGAATATACAAACGAGTATTTTGAACTTGACTCTTTGATGGCATGTATAACACTTCTTCATGATAGCTCCAACATCACACTTCAACTATGGCCAATAGTATCTCTACTCCAAACTCGGAATGGTTTTATCCTAACCAAATGGATGCTCAATTTTTCTACATGTAGATTCTGAATCAACTTTTCCCACAAGGATGAGATGGGAAGGCAAAAATTGATTATCCTTGAACAAATGCGCCTATATTTATTGATAAAATAATCTGCCGCTGCCTCAAAGTTAGCACGGTTTGCCTATATTTCATTGATCATCACTTTCATACAACTCCCTCAAACATTCAAACCCACAATTTCTTGAGAAAAAGGCAATTAGCAAGGTAAATCTCGTACTCAGTGCATCAACAACCCGATTTAGAGTTCCCTACTTATGCTTAATAACAAATGGAAACTTTTGTAGGAATGTCACCCACTTGACATGACCTTATCAACATACTTTGCTATTAATGAACTTCAAAACCTTGTGACCTCTAAACAGTACAAGTTGCCTCTGAATCAGGTAATGCTCCTATTATTTCAAAGCCCTAACAACTGCATCAAATTCATGATCATAGGTACTCCAATTAAAGCAGGCTTCACTTTGTTTTTCAGAAAAGAAGGCTACTAGCTTCTTCGCTTATGAAAGTACAACACCCACTCCTATTATTCTATAGGGCCAACCACAAGGGAGGGCAAAAGGTGCACAAGACCTAGGCCCAAAATAACATAGGGTCCAAAATTAAGTCCAAAATTATTAAGAAATGGTATATTTTTTAAAAAATAAATAAATAAAGCATGTGTAGAAATAAATAATATAGGACTATATAAATAAATAATAGTTCAAATTCTTTGAACAGTAGAACTCTTATTCGAAGACCAACTTCTTGTAATGCTAAATATGGAAGTTTGTACTCTAATAGTCTCGAATGTAGACATTTTTATCCATGTACAAGTTAAAAATATAGCACTTATCTTGTTTTGTTTTTGAACTAAATGTATGTTTTGGGCATGGGGTATTCTTTTTCCTTTGTCTGGAGTTTTATTCCAATGATTTTTCCCTTACAAGGCAAATAAGGCCTCATATTATAAAAAAATGAAATAATCAGTTTTTAAAAATATACATTTTAATGGTTATGTGTGTGAAATAAAAGGCCCATATTATATTTTTACCATGGGCTTTCAAATGTTTAGATCGGCTCAGTTCTTCTAGTATCATATTTGGTTGTCAGTTGATGCCATCATTGGACATACTAATGTAGGAGAAGATAGAGGTCGATTACAATGGAGAAAAGTAAGAAGAGGGAAGTCGTCACAAATTGGCCAGATAAAAGAGGTAGAGAGATTTGATTGGTTATTTATATTTCACGAATGTATTGCAGTTTTTGTTAAAGTGAAACTAATTTTGTGTTTTCTCTTATTAGCTTGTTTACTTAATTTTTTGTACCCTATGCTAGGAGTTTTATTAGTTCTTGTTCTTTGAGGGGTTGAGGGGATTTAGGCCATCGACTTGTACTTGTAATGTGATCCTAGCCTCGCTAGCAAAAGACTGGGAGCCGTGTCAGTGTGGTCTTTTTTGAAAGAGATGCTTGCTCAAAGGTTAAACCCTGATGTTTTTGCTTTTAATATATTCATTAGTGTTATGGGGGAAGGGGAACCTTAAGAAATCTAGTTATCTTTTGAGAAAGACGAAAAAAAATGGCTATGTTCAGAATGTAGTTACTTATAATACATTGCTCAATTGGTACTACAAGAAGATGAGGTATAAAGTAGCCTTTGAGCTGTTTGATCATATGGATTCGAAGGGCATAGTAGTACATGTATGCGCATATAACATGCTTAGAGCCCCAAGCAATTGAGGGCTTAAAAATTGCTAGACTCTTAGACAGGTATTAATTTACTTAAATTACAAACTCTCTTTAGATGTAAGTTATTCACTAATATCATTTTCTGCTTTCTTTATTTTATTTTTAAGAACCAAGTCCTTTGTAAGCTTTCGTATCCCTTGTAAGTTTTCTTATATTTGCACGAACAGACTACAGTTGTTTAGCATGGGTATTTTTGGATTTTAACTAAAAGGTTTCCAGATACTATCCATAATATGTAGCTATGATAGTTTAGATATAGTATCTAATACAAATGTTCAACCACGAGGCTTGTGAGAGGAGCAAAGAATTTATTCCTTCTTAGCTGTAATTACAAGCAAAATGAAATTTTTAGAATAATAACAATGATGGGATATACATTGGCCCATCTGATATATTTGGTGTTCCCTAAGAATTTTAACATTTGGGATTTCAGACAGATTTCCAAATATGTTTGCTTCATATAGGAAGATTTCCAAATCTCTATGGATTTTAACATTTGGGATTTCAACCTATATTCTTTCCAGCAACCTAAGCTTGTGAAGAGAGGTAGACCTTGCAAAAACACTCTTTAAATTGTCATCAACTTCATATTTTCTTCACCTGCATTTGGAACTCATGTTGTGAATGTGAAACTAAGCTTGTGTATTCATAATAATGTTGCAGGAGTTGGTATATATTTATGGAAGGATGTTGTACGAAACAGGGCATCTGATGTAGCATACACATGAAGGATTAAGAGAAAGAACTTGTAACTAGTGACTTGGTATATGTTTATGGAAGGATTTTGTGTTCTATTTTAAACTATCTTCGATGTTTATTAGAATAATTTTCGTTATGGATTTTTGTGGGTTTTGAAATTTTGGATAGGTGTACGTTGAGACGTTGTGCCTTAAATTGATGGCGCTAAAGTTTTCACGACGTGTAATGTGTGCCTTCATAAGTTGTGTGAAATCCTTTTAGGGAATGAATTGCGCACCTTAAATATCAGTATTTACGGCGTGAATTGTGCGCCTTAAATAGCATGATTTATGGCGTGAATTACACGCCTAAAATAATAGTATATATGGCGCGCATTGTATGACTCTAACAATGAAGGTTTTTTACGACATGGATTTTTAAGGCCTGCGTTTGCGTGCCGTAAAAAACCCTTGAAGGCATGCACCGTGCACCATAAAATGCCTCTTTTGGTACAGTGAAGAGAAGGTTAATCAAGTAATTTTTTTTTTTACACTTTTTCTAATTTACTATGTTGAATTAATGCTGATTTTGTTTTTTGGTTCTTTATTCAGCTTTGTTGGTTTATTGAAGTAATTAGTGATGGATTGAGTTTTGTGTTGGATGTGATGGATGAGCTTTGGTTGGATGTTACAATTGAGTATTTTGAAAAGTGATATTGTTTGGAATTATTTCTTGCTTGCTTTCCTTCTTTTTTTGGTTAAATAAATTATATTAAAAGAAAGCAAAAACCTCATAAAAACACATGCTACAAGTAAACAGAGGATCAATCACTTTTGTTAAACCAACAATGTATCAAGTGAAATTGTTTGTTTTCACTATTGCTACTCTATTTGTGTTTTATGTTAATATACTATATTAATTGTTTTATTGAGTTCATCATATTATTATTTTGACATTTTTATATGTTATTTTGTATGCACAAAATAATGGGTATGAAAATTGGGTCACTAAGCTCTTGCAAAAGTTGATCCAATGCACAATGTTTATGATGAGGTAGCAAAATTTGGGTCACTAAGTTCTACCAATTGAAGGCAAGTGAGATTATTATGAAAGACCATATCAAAGAAAACTTGCTTTTAAGGCTTCCAGATGAAGTAAAACCCGATTGGCTACAAGATCTTCTAAATCAAGTTTAAAATTTACTTTATTTTGTAGCTTGCTGGCGTTAAGCATGAGCCTACACTATGCCAGAAATGGCCTATTGCAGCATTCCAAAAACGTTGTAGTAGCACATTACAATGTTAAAGAAAACTCTATCATTGTCGCCCATGCTGTTGTAGGGGTGGCACCTATTACAATGTTTTCAAAGGGTTGTAGTATAACTGCATATGATTCCACAACATTTCTAAAGCGTTGTTGCTAATGTTTTTACAGTACTTTGAAAATGCTGTGACTTCTAGATCTTTCTAGCATAACTTCTTACCATCAAACCCAAAATACATTCATAAATTCATTGCATAATATTAAAGAAAACAACACATTCGATCCGTAAATCAAATACGAATAATTGCATATCCATTGTATTATAAAGCTTCAAATCTAAAATTATAAGCTTCATATTCAGAAATTATGAACTTCATATCCATTGTATTCAACCTAAAGTTCCATATCCATTCTACTCAACATAAGGTTTCACATCCAGAAATTATAAACTTCATAACCATAAAAGTATGTCATCAACCTTATATGCATAGACTATCATGTATAGCGTAATTACTGCTAGTGTTCCTCCATTTCCATCATCTAAAATCCATGATTACATATGACTGAAGTTGCATAACAATTTAACAACATCAACTTCAGAAAATGCGTAAAATGAAACTGCAGAAATTGCATAAAAGGAGGATCTTGAAAAGCTTTCAAGAATGTCCGCAATAGTCATTAATGAAAATTAAAAACCTCAATGTATAACTACAAAAGTTTCAACAAGTTAAAAGTGTAAGTTCCAACAGGTTAAGAGATTTTAGTGTAAATTTATGTAATCATTTGTGCATGATTGTAATTTTCTAAAAAACACATTGATTCACATATTTTTATTGTGGGAGCCTTCAAAGTATCTTACAAAATAAAACTGTTACCATTTGAGTTGATAGAAAGTGAAGTTGAAACTTGACTATATTGAGAGAACTCACCTAAGCAGTATGAATTTCCAATTTCCTTGCATCAACAACAACATCACTTGCTTTGAAGGATGCACATGGAATGATTCCAAGTGAAGTGGCCTCGTTCAAGCATAGAACATCATGAGATAGTCTCATGGTTATTTAACTCATTCTATTTTGAGAAACATTCATTGACAGGACCGCCCCCAAAGGGACATTGATAACCATGCCCGGTCCTGCTCCCGTTTGGCAAGTCGACTGAAATTCCCAAAATTATCCTCAGTGCTTGCCAAACCAGGGATAGCCACACATGTACTCACTCATGCCTCCGCCTCTCGATCAGATTCGATCAACGCGCCACGACCTGGAGGGCCAATAAAACACAAAAGGTGTGAGTGGACAAAAATAAATCAGTTTATAAAATAGTTACAGAAAGACATTTCTACCCTCCACGTAAAACCAATGCATGCATTCGAAAATCATTTTGCAATCCTTTACATTTTCATCATAAGAAAACCGTGTGCGAAAATCAAAATCCTTTTCCTTTTCTTAACCTTCGGGTCTTAGCCCGCAATCACAAACACAGGGTCTCAACCCAAAATTATGAATCAAATCTAAGTACACAATATAATCCAAAATCCATCCAACCACATAAACCGGGCCACTGCCCAACACATCCGAACATCAGAAATCAACAGGAATTCACAAGTCAAACAATCTGCTGGATCTCAAGTGCGCCTGAGTCTTTAAACTCAAAACCATGCACATAATCAGGCCTACCCGGGCTATCAACAAGTCTTTAAACTCAGAACATAATCAATAGGCCTAGGGGGTATCATACCGAGTCTTTAAACTCAAAACAGTAACTGAGTCTTTAAACTCATTAAGGGCCCTTCTCCATCATCAATTAACCGAGTCTTTAAACTCAAAACAAGATCCAGCCTTAGCACCGGGTCTTTAAACCCAAAACATAATCCACCAATAATACAGGGTCTTTGAACCCAAAACCATTTGTAAATCACAACAATCCAGGATCCATCGTGATCCAATTCCAGAATCAATCCGAAATCACATTTTGTCATAACAGGACTCATGTCCGAATTTCCACATTCAAATCCCCAAAATCTTACTTCACAAAACATAATCAAATCATCATTAAAAACGGGGCATGTATAATCATATCAAATCACTTTATCAAACCATCATCCATTCCCGAATTCGAATTCACAATAATGATTCCATAAGCCGGTATCCGGAACCGTAATTCCGAACCCAAATCAGAAATCCATTTTCAAACTTCCGAAAATCGAAATCTCGTTCATCAAAATTACTTTTATACCCTGGGCACCAAGCCCGAAATCACCTTTTCCAAAATCCATTTTAAATCCTTGAAATCACATCATATTTCAAATCCCAAGGTCAAAACATCAAATCCATGATCAAATCACAATATACTCGAAATCTCGTAAAACGTGCAAATCCGTAAAAATCTCGAAAACAGTGTCAACACCGTAAATCATACTCACAATCATAATCAAACATCCTTAAAACATCATACACACAAATCATGTGAAATCGTTCATCACACCACCAAAGCATAAGAGAAACCATAGTCTCGAAATACATGCAATTTCGTATGCATATAAAAAATATGTATAAATACGGAAATCGAAATTATCACAAGTCATAATCATAATCATTAAAATCATAGAAACATTTATGCATGCATTAAATTTTGAAAGCAACGTCCACTCACACACCGTCCATATAGTTCGTTTTCGCGCTTGACGCGTTTCCGTAATTTCCGACATTTTCCAGAAATCTCGAATCCTGTCCGAAATTATTTTTCAGGGTTACTAAGGTCTCAAATAACAGCATACTAATTTTCCATAATTTTCCGGGAATTAAACGTTAGTTAAATATGTAACATAAACCTTCGGACCCTCGAAACAACATCGAAACGGTGTCCGATAACTTCGAAACCAACGCTAAAATGTTCTTTACAATGTAAAGGACAAAAGTCGTGTTGAACTTACCTCGAAAATTGGGCCCACGCGCCGCCGTGAGTGGCTGCGCGTGAAACTCACGCACCTGCTACAGTGTTGCTACAGTTCATCTTCCTCACCCGACTCTCTGCTAAACGGGTCCCAAACTCGCGATACAACCCGGTCCAATCTCCTGCAATTACAGCATAATTCCTTCAATTTGTCAATCGAAAGCCTTCCATCGTAACTTAATTTATGTTCTCCATTATTAATTACACGCAACAAGCACTAAATCCAACTTTCTGTCAAGATCAAACAGACGGGTCAAACTTTCGAACCTCACTCAAATCAACTCAGTTTCCAAATTAACTTAAATAGAAGCTTCACAAGACCTAAACGAACACTAAACCAAAGCCAATTTCAGGAAAACTTACCCGTAGGTGATCGTCCTCAAGCTCGAAATCTTTCCAGAACTATAACTTGTGTTCTTGGCCAAACCGCGATCGATTTTCTTCAAACTTTGTATGGTTGAGTTCGACATGATCCCAGAAGACTATTCTTAATCTCTGTTTGGCTCGACTCAGCTTACAAATTAAATTTAGAATTTTCCCTCCATTTTCGATATTTTTCCCAGAACTGGTTTCTCTCAAACTTTCAAGCTCTCTGCTCCAAAATGGCTCTCCCGACTTACTCTCACTCCCTATAATCAAAACAGACCTCACGGCAGCCCAAGGGAATCGCAGTCCCACTGTGTAAATGGTTTCCCGCAAACAGAACCCAAAGCCATTACAAAATTGTACCCGTGCTCTGATTTCCTGTCCAACCCACACCAACATGCTTCAATTAACCTCAAAACACTTACACAATACCTTGTTTCAGAGAACCCTTAAACAATTCCTTGATCATAGGGTAGATTAAACAATTGTACAACATTTCCCACGGCTGTTTCAAACTGGGCTTGGCAAATTACCATTTTGTCCTTCTGCTCAAAATTACCAAAATGCCCCTCCTCTTCCGAGACCTTTAACTCAACCGTCCGATGTCCGTTTTTAGCGTGCCGCCTGTCGTTGTACTCAGGGCATCGAGACCTACCTAACGGTCCTCGAGTTGTGTTAAAATCAGTGGTCAATCAAAAAGTCAACATTTTCCCCTTTTTCGTCCAAATTACGAAAATGCCCTTTAACTTCCGAACGTCATAACTTTCTCCTCAGATATCGGAATCCGATGTGCCACCTATATATGAACTCGTGACGTCCCGTACTACGTCACAGTCATTGGTCAAGGTCCATTTGACCGTCCAAGCAAAAGTCAACCGTTCGCCCATAACCTAGGGACAAAATCGTCATTTTCTTCGAATTTTCCGAATTTCCCTTTTCTGGACGTCCGGGTCGTTACAATCTACCCCCCTTAAAGAATTTCGAGCATAAAGAATTTCGTCCTCGAAATTCCAATTAGTGGGAGCCATACAAGTTTCCCGAGGATACATATCTACGGTACTCCCGAACATAAATACTCTCAAACGGGTATAAGCCATACCCAACTTATATACAACATACAACTAGTCTCATCCTCTGTGTAAAACCTTGCCCCATGGGCAGTCATAACACATACCTGCTCGAAGTACGTAGCCTTGCTCACGTTCGAGTCCACACAATCCAAGAAACACAAAATCTGTCATCTCCTCTCGTTTGCATGTCATCCACTCGTGACATGATCCCATGGCTAAAGCCGCACACGTGTCATCAGGCCACCAGGCCAATAAACTCATAAGGTCCAATAACTCAGGAACTCATTCCCCTCATTAGGTCAATCACACTATATCCCTTCCCAGGGTCACTACGTATAACGATTTTAACCTTTCCTCCTGATTCCTTCCTATTGCCAATAAGCGCTCAGTACAAACACTCATACTATATCGCAAGGTACATCCCTTTCTTAACTTCTATTCCACCATACGCCAGGTATGGTCCTGTAGTCGGACGTCAACTGTCCAAGTCATCAGAATCAAGTGTTACTCCAATCCTATGGAGTTCTATAACTAACAGGATTTCACCTATCCTTAGGTTATCAAACGTTACAATCTTTTCCCTAATAGTACCTGATCTGCCAATGTGGTCGTAATATCACTATCCCGACCATCACCTTATCACTCATTAGGCCTTTCGTTTTATCCATCAATACTAATCCTGATGGTTGATACAATACTCGTACATTCTTTCCCGAAGGTATATGACCTCTGCATTCTCAACCCCGTGGGTCGATCTTAACTCATACAAGGAAGGTCAACTTCTGAGGGTTTAACTAGCATCAACGCCCGACTCACCGAATCCCAAAGCTCATAGTGAGTGGTCGAACATAAGTCACCGTTTCTCCACTTGTAACCATCCTAACTCAGTTCTTAGTTCCAAAACTCTGACCTCCTTCCGGGTCAATCACCATAACTGGAAACACATGGGAGAGATCCCCCTACAATTTTCTGTGGTCTCCAACAAGTCTCAGACCAACTCACGTTCCCCAAACCTACTCTGGTATATCAGACCTACACTCTTTCAATTATTTATTTTTTTGAGGGCATAATCAACTCACCTATTCAGTACATCACACGCCCCTCGGTACATGGAAGTACTCCCACCAATCATCCACCATGGTACCTTACATCTCCTAAATGGGGTCAGACTACCTGACTCCTCATCTCTCATCTATGACTAGCCCACATGGCTGTCCAAGGGTATCACCGTCAACTAACCTTGGCCATACCAAATCCGGTCATTATCCTTCTCTCTCTTTTACTCAAATCAACAATCAGCATCAGGTAGCCCTCTCTTAATAAGGTCACTAACCACAACTTTCCCAAGAAACCACAATTCCTTAACTCGTGATACGAAATCCTTATTCCAACCCGTTACCTTATTAAGTCGTCCAAAACCAACATACAAGCTCATATCATCGTAAACTCAATCTCTCATCCTGGAAAAAATCTCAGGAACATGTTGAGAAATCTGGGCATCCTCAGCCCTCACTAGCCATCTCATACACTAAGCACATACACCACACATGTGACCAACAAACTTGAATGTCTCATACCAACCATCCATTGGTTGTGAGGATCCAAATCGTTCTAGAGGGTAACACCCTCGAGTCTCCCTGAAACATAACCTCTGGAATCCTAGATTCCACATATCACTCTCTAATCAACACACTCGTTAGAGATCTCATGGGTCATCAACCAATCTAATCCAAGGATGACATCCAAATCGTCCAAATCTAAGTCAGCCACTAGGCGAATAACACCAGTCATCCTGGGTAACCTCACATCGACAGGTCTACCCCCCCTTATATCTCACCAATTTTACCATATATAACTATTGTCCAAGTACCACACCGGTAACTCGAGTCGGTTCAACAACTCCCATACCATAACTAATCACAAATAACACCATACCCGGCCAATAGCCAACCTCAAGACATGGAAGAGTAGATAGCCCAGGACCTACCCAATACATACGTCCCGGTTAAACTTACATTATGACCACAAGTAATAGGTATCCAAACCATCAATCCAGGGTTACTCAGGCTTCCTACGAAGGAATTGAAAATTCCCGGGCATGTGGTCCCAACTGACCACGCCTCTATGGTCCATTACGGGCCCTACCAACTCTTCCCTTGCCTGACATATCCACAGTCAATACAGGGGCCAATCCTCACTCTAACACACCCCCAACAGTGCCATCTCACTTATATCCATCAATCTACATCGCCATTCCTTTATGACGGGACAAGACAACTCACAATCACAACTATTACTATATCAATGCCCTTATCACTTTACCTCCCAGTGAACTCGACTTGCATCCCACTGAATTGGACTATCTCCTAAGTCCAAATCCTCGTATACCTCGGGTCCCCGCCCGAGCCTCAGTCACTAAGGACACTCACCCAAAAGTCCAATAAACAAAATTACCCATGACCAAGCCACCATTTCCTAACTCACAGTATCTGACCATATACCAGTCCTTGGCATCCCAAGTGCCAAACGTTCCCTAATCAGCCTTTCTGGCTCCTCTCGAGCCTTGGTACCTTACCATGGCTCATCCAAAGTGTCTAACCAAACTCCTGACTCATTTTGAGTCCCACATCCACATCTCGACTCCTCCCGAGTCCAATTTCATAGCAAATCAATCATGTCATCACTGACATACCCAGACCCCAAGCAAATACCAATGGTCAACCGTATCATATACGAACGATAGGGCCTAAGAGATATCCCCTCACATTTTAGACTCTTTACACACGCATTCCACTTAAGGAATTCACTGTGAATAATTTCATCACGAGTACAACTCGCTCGATTGTGCAACCCTTCTAGAAACTAGGTCCATTCGTCTCTGCGACTCACACAACTCTACGTCTAACAGTAGGTCATAGCGTATTCTACATGACATCTGACCCGCAATCCAGGGTCAATCTCATCCGAGATCTATCACAAGGTCTCATATACCCTCGTCTACCCGTCTCACTACTAGGTCGCGCACGAGGCTTACGCTCCGGAGGCATGATGTGGCAACAGAATCAGCAACCTAGTGCTCTGATACCAAAATGACAAGACCGCCCCCGAAGGGACATTGATAACCGTGCCCGATCCTGCTCCCGTTTGGCAAGTCGATTGAAATTCCCAAAATTACCCTAAGTGCTTGCCAAACCAGGGATAGCCACACATGTACTCACTCATGCCTTCGCCTCTCGATCAACCTCGATCAACGCGCCACGACCTGGAGGGCCAATAAAACACAAAAGGTGTGAGTGGACAAAAATAAATCAGTTTATAAAACAGTTACAGAAAGACATTTCTACCCTCCATGTAAAACCAATGCATGCATTCGAAAATCATTTCGCAATCCGATACATTTTCATCATAAGAAAACTGTGTGCGAAAATCAAAATCCTTTTCCTTTTCTTAACCCTCGGGTCTTAGCCCGTAATCACAAACACAGGGCCTCAGCCCAAAATCATGAATCAAATCTAAGTACACAATATAATCCAAAATCCATCCAACCACATAAACCGGGTCACTGGCCAACACATCCAAACATCAGAAATCAACAGGAATTCACAAGTCAAACAATCTGCTGGATCTCAAGTGCGCCCGAGTCTTTAAACTCAAAATCATGCGCATAATCAGGCCTTCCTGGGATATCAACGAGTCAACTCAGAACATAATCAATAGGCCTAGGGGGTATCATACCGAGTCTCTAAACTCAAAACAGTAACCGAGTCTTTAAACTCATTAAGGGCCCTCCCCCGTCATCAATTAACCGAGTCTTTAAACTCAAAACATGATCCAGCCTTAGCACCGGGTCTTTAAACCCAAAAATAATCCAGCAATAATACAGGGTCTTTGAACCCAAAACCATTTGTAAATCACAACAATCCAGGATCCATCGTGATCCAATTTCAGAATCAATCTGAAATCACATTTTGTCATAACAGGACTCATGTCCGAGTTTCCACATTCAAATCCCCAAAATCTTACTTCACAAAACATAATCAAATCATCATTAAAAACGGGGCATGTATAATCATATCAAATCACTTTATCAAACCATCATCCATTCCCGAATTCGAATTCGCAATAATGATTCCGTAAGCCGGCATCCAGAACCGTCATTCCGAACCCAAACCAGAAATCCATTTTCAAACTTCCGAAAATCGAAATCTCATTCATCAAAATTACTTTTATGCCCTGGGCACCAAGCCCGAAATCACCTTTTCCAAAATCCGTTTTAAATCCTTGAAATCACATCATATTTCAAATCCCAAGGTCAAAACATCAAATCCATGATCACATCACAATATACTCGAAATCTCGTAAAACGTGCAAATTCGTAAAAATCTCGAAAACCGTGTCAACACCGTAAATCATAATCAAACATCCTTAAAACATCATACACACAAATCATGTGAAATCGTTCATTACACCACCAAGCATAAGAGAAACCATAGTCTCGAAATACGTGCAATTTTGTATGCATTTAAAAAATACGTATAAATACGGAAATTGAAATTACCACAAGTCATAATCATAATCATTAAAATCATAGAAACATTTATGCATGCAATAAATTTTGAAAGCAACGTCCACTCACACACCGTCCATATTGCTCGTTTTCGCGCTGCACGCGTTTCCGTAATTTCTGACATTTTCCAGAAATCTCGAATCCTGTCCTATATCATTTTTCAGGGTTACTAAGGTCTAAAATAACAGCATACTAATTTCCCATAATTTTCCGGGAATTAAACGTTAGTTAAATATGTAACATAAACCTTCGGACCCTCGGAACAACATCGAAACGGTGTCCGATAACTTCGAAACCAACGCTAAAATGTTCCTTACAATGTATAGAACAAAAGTCGTGTTGAACTTACCTCGAAAATTAGGCCCACGCTGCTCGTGAAACTCACGCGCCGCCGTGAGTGGCTGCGCGTGAAACTCACGCACCTGCTACAGTGTTGCTACAGTTCATCTTCCTCACCCGACTCTCTGCTAAACGGGTCCCAAACCCGCGACACAACCCGGTCCAATCTCCTACAATTACAGCTTAATTCCTTCAATTTGTCCATCGAAAACCTTCCATTGTAACTTAATTTATGTTCTCCATTATTAATTACACACAACAAGCACTAAATCCAACTTTCTCTCAGGATCAAACAGACGGGTCAAACTTTCGAACCTCACTCAAATCAACCTAGTTTCCTAATTAACTTAAACAGAAGCTTCAAAAGACCTAAAAGAACACTAAACCAAAGCCAATTTCAGGAAAACTTACCCGTAGGTGATCGTCCTCAAGCTCGAAATCTTTCCGGAACTGGAACTTGTGTTCTTGGCCAAACCGCGATCGATTTTCTTCAAACTTTGTATGGTTGTGTTCGACATGATCCCAGAAGACTATTCTTAATCCCTGTTTGGCTCCACTCAGCTCACAAATTAAATTTACAATTTTCCCTCCATTTTCGATATTTTTCCCAGAACTGGTTTCTCTCAAACTCTCAAGCTCTCTGCTCCAAAATGGCTCTCCCGACTCACTCTCACTCCCTATAATCAAAACAGACCTCACGACAGCCCAAGGGAATCTCAGTCCCACTGTGTAAATTTTTTCCCGCAAAAAGAACCCAAATCCATTACAAAATTGTACCCGTGCTCTGATTTCCTGTTCAACCCACACCAACATGCTTCCATTAACCTCAAAACACTTAAACAATTCCTTGTTTCAGAGAACCCTTAAACAATTCCTTGATCAGAGGGTAGATTAAACAATTGTACAACATTTCCCACGGTTGTTTCAAACTGGGCTTCGCAAATTACCATTTTTCCCTTCTGCTCAAAATTACCAAAATGCCTCTCCTCTTCCGAGACCCGTAACTCAACCGTCCGATGTCCGTTTTTAGCGTGCCTCCTGTCATTGTACTCAGGTCATCGAGACCTACCTAATGGTCCTCGATTTGTGTGAAAATCAATGGTCAATCAAAAAGTCAACATTTTCCCCCTTTTTGTCCAAATTACGAAAATGCCCTTGAACTTCCGAATGTCATAACTTTCTCCTCGGATGTCGGAATCCGACGTGCCACCTGTCTATGAACTCGTGACGTCCCGTACTACGTCACAGTCATCGGTCAAGGTCTGTTTGACCGGCCGAGCAAAAGTCAACGGTTTGCCCATAACCTAGGGGCAAAATCGTCATTTTCTTCGAATTTTTCGAATTTCCCTTTTCTGAACGTCCGGGTCGTTACATTCATAGTTACAAAATAAGTGGAGTACTATCCAAATAGATTGATAAAATTAATTTTCTAAATTCCGACAACAAAACAACTCTAATGATCATGAAATAAAGTTAATGGATCAGTACCATTTACTATCAACTTGTGGCTAACCAAGTGACAAAGCAGGTTCACCAAGAGTACATGTCTTCTTAGATCTCCGCATGCACATTCCTTCAAAAGAGACCAAAATGTTAAGGAAAATAACAATGTGCACTTTTGAAGCTCCACCCACTGCCTTCCTTATATTCTAGCTTCCAATTGAAAATCAAAACAAGCAATAAAAATTTAATGAACAATAAGAACCCAACATCAACCCAAAGTATTTTTTGTCATACTTCACAAGGAAATCAATAGATAATAAAAAAACAAGCAATAAAAAAAATTAACGAATGGCGAGAGCTTAACATTAGCCTAAACGTATTTTATGTTATACTTCCAAGGAAATCAATAGGTAAAAATAAAAAGAAACCATGAATATATCATTGAATATCAAAATATCACGACCTCTAATTCATGTTTCAAGCTCTACATCAATTAATAAATTGAAACTCCATAGAATCCGGATTATAGCATTCAGATTATGAAGGCCATCACCCAACGTATGTATTTTTTTTTTGATGATCCATAAACATGCTCTTTGTACAATTCCAGTGTCCTGATATCAGCGTTCAAAGCAAACTTCCCTTGGTTTACCCTTCCAACTTGACGATATACTCATGTGGATGAAATGTGACAACATCAAGAAAGGAGTGTGTTAAAATACACTTGAAACAAGGGCTATTATGTATGAGTTTACCATCGGATGTATGAATTTCAACATAATCAAACAATCAAATAACAACAACCATCAAATATCTAGGCATAATTGGTGGCTCCCGAGTTTCAAACAAATTTTCTATCAAAATGAGGATAGTGTTGTGTTTTTGTACATAACAGTAGAATATGTGCATAAAAAAGAGACCGAAACTCCATATTTTATGAATTCCATACGAAATCAATAGTGGATTAGCGAGAGCAAGACATTTCACTTCGTTGTTGGGAACTGCAGACATGAAGACGAAAAAATGGAGCAGAACATTGAAAGAAAGAAGCTCACTGACCATAAGATAGAGATCGCTTGGTTGTGCTTAATATAACGCAATAGTTATGTACCTTCCTTCTTGCATGGTATGTACTTTCCTTCTTGCATATGACACAATAGGATCCTTTACCAATGATGGAAGCCGAGAAATGCATATCTCATGAGCCATGTCTCATGCATCCCTACAGAGTGCATAAACAACAAATTGACAATTGATTTAAGTAACATATAAAGCTTAATTGAAGAATTATCTCCTTTAGTAATAGTATAGGGTTAATGATAAACATAAAGGAAATTTGACACACTCAGTATGGTAAGAATTATGCATAAATTAATGCAAAAGAGTATTTGACTACAATACATGAACTTCTTCTTCATAATACGCGGCACTCCAAAAGATCGCAATAACATCTCATGAAAAGTGAAAAGATAAAGCATCCCTTTGACATTTTTTGGATAAATCACGGATCAATACAAGTGCTTGGTTAATAAAAACCACTATATATATGTTGGTACCAAGCAGAGAAGTCCATATATTTTAAGAGATTTGACGTACCACATCTTTTTCCTCCCTTAATAAAATGTAGTCAGATAAGCATCAACTACCAGAAAACTAAAATGCATTCAAATTGCATTTATACTGAAGCATGGACACAAATTCCCTTAATGAATACAACTCATTAACTTCAAATTAAGGTCTGATATCTAAAAACCATACCAACAATAGCACATATAATGGAGAGACGCAATTTATCCAATTACAAACATGCTACCTAGACTGGGGTTAAATCAAAGGAAGGACGAGCATCACTCTTTCTTCTCTGTGCACACACAAGAAAGACCACGACCGAGCCATGCTGCGCCATATGCTCAATATATCACGCGGGTATCCCCTTTGCTAATAAGTACCTTGTGTTTAATGAAACACTTACCAAGCTTGCTCACTAGTAAAAAATTGAATATTAGACTATCATATGCAAAGATAAGTAAACACTCTACCATTTTCTTGTATAGAATACAAGGGAGGATATTTGTGGACTTTTCCAACCACCATGCAGTCTAATTAAATATTTCACATCCTGGTTGAGGTATCGATGAAATAGCCACGTGTTACCCTATTGTCTACATGCACGCTGGGTTTGCTATAATCTTTGCCCAAATCATTAAATTGAAGGTCCCACTATCCGAATTCTCTAATAGAATTTATAAGACTCGATAATACCAGAGATTTTACATCGAAATCGTTCGATGATTATTGCATGTCCCTTGGGATTGATGTTGAACATTCGGTTCCCTATTTTCATGATAAGCATATATTTCATCACCTTTTTATCTTTATTTCCTTTTTATTTTACTTTGTTATATACCTAATCTTAGAATTTTTAACTTGGTTTATTGTTTTAGGTACCAACACAAGAATGTGGAGTAAAGAGGTTAAATTGGAACAAAATTGCATAAGCTATAATGAATGGGCCAAGATTTATAAATTGTTGGATCAAGATTCATCAAGATGGGTTAATACTATGTCCATATGTGCAATAAGGTTCCAAATTATGCCAATATTCGTTATTGTAAAAGCCTAAAAGGAGAAGTGGATTATAAGTTACAAAGTAGAGATCTACCTGTGCAACACAGCCTACTTCCACGGACCATTGTTTACATCTCAGATAGAATCAGAATGTGAGTAAGGTATGGTTGAAAAGAACTAGAAGTCTAGTTTCCAGTGGTTCACGAATTACAAAAATCGGAGTCCTACAACCACGGGAATTCCTGTTTTGGTGAGGCATAGTCAGGCTACTCGGGTAGGCTTACTTGTTCTACTAGGAATTGAAGCCTTGCACGTTTTCCAGCTGTTGAAGATCAAATTCTCATGCTTCTAGGAGATTTTTACTGTATTAATTAAAGGGAAATTGCATGGAAATAGTAAGGGTCTTGTGTGTAATTCCCAAAGACAATTCTTTGCGGCACAAGGATGCAAATTGCGGCTAACAAGGATTCCTTCTAGTTTAGGATTTATATTTATCTTTTAATTAGGAATTAAGCTAGGGAATTGTCATATGCCTATAAATAGTTAGTTTTGATTATTTTTCAAAGGGTCGCTCATTATTTACACCAAAGCTTTGCTTAAACTAATTTTCCCTTTTCAATAAATTCGAGATTTCTTGTACAAAAGTAAACTACACCATCCTCCATAATTCACCATCCTCCATTAACATATAAGGCCTATTCTTGAGTGTCTCACCAAGAGTGTCGAACCACCTAGCATCTATAGGGCGTATTCTCGAGAATTCAGAGTGTAACTCAACCTCGTAACCCCGTAGCTTTCTCTTTCTACTTGAATATCGTGTATATTGGATTGATCATTAATTTTATTATGGTTCTATATCTTGTATTGATTTTAATAATCTTCCATGCTATGTTTATACTTAATTCTTGATTAGATATAGGGCGTCTTCCCGAGACTAGATCATTGAAAATGTATAGGGCGTATTCCCGAGCACATACTTAAGATAATGTACATTTATTTCATTAAACGAAGGTTTTGGAATTTCGTTGATTATGGAAATTGGTATGATTCATGAAGGAGTTAGGTTAAAGATGAGTTGACCATGTAAATATTAGATTAGGTTAGTTTAGATTAGTTTAATTACTTTGGAATTTTAAATCAATTTCTTTACCCCCAATTAACTAATAAAAAAATAATCATGCTTAGGTACCCTCAATCCCTAGTTAAGAACGATCTCTATTTACCAATGCTACATCAAGAAAAAAAGGTTTTTAATTGCATATGTTTCCTTAAGTGTTGAGTGTGATTTTGTGTATACTTTAATGCTTACTTTTACGTATCAATTTTTGGCGCCGTTGCTGAGGCTTGAATAATCTCTTGTGTGATTTCGTTTGTGTAAATATGTTTATAATGTAAATATCTTACTTGTGGATAAATACCACATTTGATTTCCCTTGCTTGTAAATATTCTCAATTTCTATGTATATTATTTTCTCTATCTCTTCTTCTTTTCATGTACATATTCTCACCTAACTCTCTTGAAGGAACTCTCTATATGAAATTCACTTAATCTAAGGCGCATCAACTAGACCTAGGGACACCCTTGTCAAGAAGATTACGCATGAATTTGACCCTCAGATTCAAGATGGATCGATGCCTTAATTAGAGGCAATTGGTGAGCACGATGTGGAGTTTGAAAGAGTGCAATGGCCTCACATCGAATGAGTTGATTGAAGCACTTCGTTTAGACTGAAGACGTTAAATTCAAGCGCTTGTTGGAGGCAACCCAATAGAGGAGTCGACAACAGATTTGCATTCTCTTCCCTTATCTTTTAATTTCGTTTGCTTTTATTTTCTTAGTTATTTTCGTAAAACTCTATCTTATACTCGATTCTATGCCTTTCCTTTCATATATTGAAGACAATGTAGGATTTAAGTGGGGGAGGGGTTTTCAATTTTGTGGTTTAAAAAAAAAAAATTGTTTTCAAAATCTGTTTGTTTTTCAAACTCGTTTTGGGGTTGTCACGTTTTTTTTTTTCAAATTTTTTTCAACAAAATTTTTTTCAAATTTTTTTTTTCAAATTGATTTCCAAAAGAAAATTTTCATTTTTTTAAAATTACTTCTTGCAAAAATACAGATAAAAAATATAATTTTTTTTTTCTGTGTTTTAACTTTTTGTTTCTAAGAGTCTTAGGATGTCCTTAACCTGTCAATGATAATAATGAAAAAAAAGGATAAGACATAGCTAAAAGATGATCACTACAACTTGAATTCATTTGTTAATGCTTTATGATTAAGTGGTTATGACTTGTAGTAGATGGTGCATGTTAAACTGGTACAGAACGAGCATGTTAAGATTTGTATGAATCATATGAACCCTATGTGAGCTTTAGAGCCTTATATACTTTTTTGTTGAGTGATTCATAGGAGTTCTTTGTTTAAATTGATATACATATACCTCATAACTGCTTGCCATAGATTTTAATGAACTCTAGAGTAATAGAATTTATTCTTTGTGATTTTCATAGTTTTTAAATCAATAAACTCTCTGATCTTGGACATGATTAAGGCATTAGGGTTACCACCACATATCCAAATATCCATGTCCCTAATTATTCGCACAAGTTGCGAGCTCTCTTAGTTTAACCCCCTTTGAGCCTACATTAAGCCTTTCTTTCATCACTCTCAAAACATCTATTCACGTGAGCCTAGTATAAACATCATTTACCCTTATTCCAACGACTTGGTTGAAAAATTCAAGATGGTGTGAAAAAGAAGATTTGATGTTTGAGAACTTGTACGTGCGTATAGAGACGGGCTTGCTCCAACTACGTTGTAATACATAGAATTACCATTGAAAAAGAACTGCGAGAAAAAAGTGATAAAAAAAGAGAAAATAAAGAAAAAGAAAAAGAAATAAAGAAGCGAACAATGTTTTGAATCTCTCGAAAGGTAAATAAGTTTTGAGTTTTAATTAAGTCCCCTATACTTGTGAATTCGAAAACATTCAAGATTTCGGCCTTTGCCTTATTTGCAATGCTTAAGGATGAGTAAAGTATTTTCTAGGGACTAGCAAAGTCTGAGTGTGGGGGTATTAGAAGCACTTATGCCTCTGTGATGGAGCCTTTGGTTGAGTCGTGGAACTAATTTGAACATCACTTATCCTAAATATTCTTTGCCTCTACACCTAACTCCATTACAACCTTCAATAAAGACCTTATGATCCTTGAGATGAGTAAACTTTGATTAGTTGAGTCAATCATTTGGGTAAGCTTATGGTTTTGGTTCATTTTTGCAAGTATGTTACCTTCTTATGGTTTATGTTTGAAATTTTTATGAAGTACTTACTTTCTATTATGTGAGCATCTTTCTCACATACCTTGAGTGCAAACACAAACCCTATACACATTGAGTGAAATTATAAGTGCATATCCATGTGAGTTGATTCATACTTGTGTTATTCATGTTGAGATACATTTCACAAAGTTTACTCATTGTCTTACTTGTCAAGGCATTTTGTTATGATGTTTTAACTGTTGAATTCCATATGCTATATAGCTCTTTAGAGTAAATCACTTATGTTAATACAATTCGAGACAAATGGTTAAGGGCTTATTTTGTTTATTGTTTTCAAAAGCAAAAGAAAAATGAGTTTCAAACCCTTAGTTTGTTGTGATATTTGCTAGGGCTAGCAAGGATTAAGTATGAGGGAATTTGATAAGCACATATTTCATCACCTTTTTATCTCAATTTCCTTTTCATGTTACTTTCTTATATCCCTAATCTTAGAATTTCTAACTTGTTTTAATGTTTTTAGGCACCAATGTCAGGACTCGACCCCACCCTCCTCGGTCAGGACCCGACACTAGCACAATATTGTCCCCTTTGGGCCTCCTTGCCCTCACGGTTTTGTTTTCGGGAGCTCATGGTGCAGCATTCCACGGGGTCACGCATCATGGAATTGCACCAGCCTACACTCGCTTAACTTTAGAGTTCCAATCGAACCCAAAGCCATTGAGGTACCAAAAGGGCTCGTGCTAGATAGGTGTGTGCCTACACATTTAAGGCACACCACCAATCCCCTCCTAGACCATTTCCCTAGCAATAATATGGGATCGTTCACCGTTCCCTCCAGGACACGGGTCTTACACCAACCCAGGAATGTGGAGTAAAGAGGTTAAATTGGAGAAAAACCGCATAAGCTATAAATAATGGGCCAAGATTTATAAACTGTTGGATCAAGATTCATCAATATGGGTTAATAATATGTTCATATGTGGAAGAAGGTTTCAAATTATGCCAAGATTCGTTCTTGGAGAAGGCCAAAAGAAGAAGTGGATTAAAAGTTACAAAGTAGAAATCTGCTAGTGCAAATCAACCCACTTCCACGAACCATTGTGAACGGTTCAATTAGAATCAGAATGTGAGTAAGGTATGGTTGGAAAGCTCTAGAAGTCTAGTTTTCAGTGGTTCAAGGTATACTAAAATCAGAGTCCTACATCCACGGGAATTCCTATTTTGGTGAGGCATAGTCAGGCTGCTCGGATGGGATTACTTGTTCTACTAGGAATTGAAGCCTTGGCACATTTTCCAGCTGTTCAAGATCAAATTCTCATGCTTCTAGGAGATGTTTACTGTCTTAATTAAAGGAAAGTTGCATGGAAATAGCAAGGGTCTTGTGTGTAATTTCCGAAGACAATTCCTTGCGGCACAAGGATGCAAATTGTGGCTAACAAGGATTCCTTCTAGTGTAGGATTTATATTTCTCTTTTAATTAGGAATTGAGGTAGAGACTTTTCATATGCCTATAGATAGTTAGCTTTGATTATTTTTCAAAAGGTCGCTCATTATTTACACCAAAGCTTTACCTAAACCAATTTTTTCGTTTTCAATAAATTAGAGATTTCTTATGCAAAAGTAAACTACACCATCCTCCATTGACATATAAGGCGTATTCTTGAGTGTCTCACCAAGAGTGTCGAACCACCTAGAATCTATAGGGTGTATTCCCTAGGATTCAAAGTGTAACTCAACCTCTTAACCCCGTAGTTTTTTCTTTGTACTTGAATATCGTGTTTATTGGATTGATCATTAATCTTATTATGGTTCTATATCTTGTATTGATTTCAATAATCTTCCATGCTATATTTATACTTAATGCTTGATTAGATATAGGGCGTATTCCCGTGTCTAGATCATTGAAAGTGTATAGGGCGTATTCCCCAGTCTAGATCATTGAAAGTGAATAGGGCGTATTCCCAAGCACGTACTTAAGATAATGTACATGTATTTCATTAAACTAAGGTTTTGGAATTTCGTTGATTATGGAAATTGGTATTATTTATGAATTAGTTAGGTTAAAGATGAGTTGACCATGTAAATATTAGATTAGTTTAATTACTTAGGAATTTTAAATCAATCTCTTCCCCCCCCCCCCCCCCCCCCCAATTAACTAATGAAACGATAATCATGCTTAGGTACCATTAATCCCTAGTTAAGAACGATCTCTATTTACCAATGCTACATCTACAAAAAAAGGTTTTTAATTGCATATGTTTCCTTAAGTGTTGAGTGTGACTTTGTGTTCACTTTAATGTTTAGTTTTTACGTATCAGTTCACACCAAGAATGATCTCACAGAAACATTTGTCAATGTTGGTAATGCGGACCAAGCTTCTAGTTTCTGTATAGGGCTACACAATTTTGTATGTAGTAATGTTGGTCTAGTTGAGGCGCATAGCCATCCATCCCTACTCCTTGTTATAGCTGGTGATTGGATACAAACCTGTCATTTTATACTCACGTGTTTTGGGTGTGCAATATACGTGCCAATTGCACCGCTACAACGTACAAAATATTGGGCCTCAACACATGAAGGACATATATGTCGGTTATGGAGCCCCCTTAATTAAACACTATTTAGAGTTCACTTTGATGGGCGATCTCTTTACCGCTAGATTTGCAGATAGTCACTTTGATAAGACACACTTCCTGCCATTACGGGGAGATAAGAACGTCAATGTTCTAGAAGAATGACATGAATTGACATGGAATTTTCCTTACTATGTCTCATCTTGATCTCAGAACCGCACAAAGTGAGAATGAAGTGTGAGGAATTCTAGATCTACAGAGTGTAGCTAATAATATGTTAGATGCTTTCTTTGATCTAACCAAAGTGACGAGATCAGATATACCTACTACAAACGTGCCTGTAAGGATAGATGTCCATGTTGGACGCGTCGTCCGAGATAGACAAGTCATCCCAAACAGATGAGGTATAACATGGCGACTAACTAGTCATGTCATTTCCTAGAAGCGAGGTAGACCAATAGGTTCAAAGGATTCTCATCCACAGAAGAAGATAAAATTGGCACAATGGTATCCCTTAAATATCACAATATCAACTTATTCATATCTTGAGATAATTCCGGATTATGGGTATGTCCTAGAGGAGTTGCTTCAACATCTGAACCCGATCCCGGGAATATTAAAGAGATCTTAGTAAATTATGCATGCTTCTGTGAGATATGAAATCAGAATGATATTAACGTCGATAAGGTATATGTATTCACAGTAGCTACCAAAATAATAATTAGTGATGAAATTGAACCTCACTTCATTGATGAATGAATACCAACGAAAAGAAGATTGGCCCAAATGGAAAGAATCAATCGAGCTCAAATTAGATTCCTTGACATAAAGGAAGGTGTTTAGACCTATAGTTCCCACACATCCTGATGTAAAACATGCATGATTTTAATGGGTATTCGTAAGAAAGTGTAATGAGAAAGATAAGATCGTGTGATACACAACTCATTTAATGAGGCACATAATAGACGTATAGTTCCCACCTTCATGCGATCGATTACAGGGAGGCGTATTCTCTAGTAATTGACGTTATAATATTCCGCTACCTTATTAGTTTGGTAGTTTCTGAAAAATTGAGTGTGCAACTTATGTATGTGGTTATAGCTTATCTATAAGGGGATCTAGATACAGAGATATATATCGAATTTCCGAAAGGATTTAATATACTGGATGCAAATAGTTCTAGATTACAGAATACACTATCTACTTGTTTGGTGCATTCACTTTACGAAACAATCCAAATGGATGTGGTTTAATCGTTTAAGTGAATATTTAGTTACTAAGGGATATGTGAATAACATAGTATGTCCATGCGTGTTTATTAAGAGAATAAGTTTTAGGTTTACTATTGATTGGTACTCCAGAAGAGACCAAAGGAATTGCTAAGTACGTGTAGTTGGAATTTGAAATGAAGGTTCTTGGGAGAATGAACTTTTGTCTCGGTCTAGAGCCCGAGCACCATGCAATTGGGATTTTCCATCCATCAACTAAATGACATCTAGAAAATGTTTAGATGCTTTAATGAGGATAAAATGAAACCTTTAAGCATGTCCATTATCATCTATATTCGTGATCATAAAAAGGACCCATTTCGTCCCTAGATGACAATAAATAGATATTATCACTAAAACTGCTATATCTAAGTGCAATAGGTGCATTATTGTACTTGGCTTATTGCAATCGGCTGGAAATTTCATTAGCTGTCAACTTGCTAGTTATTTTTAGCACAACGCCCACATACCGGCAGTGGAATGGCCTAAAAGGAATTTCCCTATACCTTAGAGGTACAACAAATATGGGCTTATTCTATCCGTTTGCATCAAGGAGTGAGTCAAACCCCTTTGGTCCTCAAAATGATGCATGCCTTTCAAGGCAAACTGATGGAGGTTACCAATCAGACCGACATAAGGCACGTTCCTAGACTGATTATGTCTTTTCCATTGGAAACACAACATATCTTGGAGTTCATGAATGTATATTTTGAGACCCATTACATGGCATATTCGAAGTATTTGTGGACTGCAGTCTAGAAATAATGAACCGATGGTTCTTTAAGAAAATAATGTTGTCTACATCGAGTAGATCAAGACTGATTTCATTGAAGGAGACAGGAACAAGCATATTGCAACAAAGTTCTTCTTCATCAACCAACAAAACAAAGGACATCAGAAGATTGAGATCAAGTCAATTCGATCTCAACAAAACCATGCAGATCTTTTCACTAAGTCATTACCAAAAGCCACATTCCAACAACATTGTAAGGTATCAGCTCATGTAGATTGGTTGGTTTACCTAGTTTGTAGTTTTCAGGAGGAGTCAAGATCAGGAGAAGTATCCTGAATTACAACAAGCATCTGGGAGTATACTTAGTATACTCACAAGCTCATCGTGTGCTTTTTTGTCCTACGACTAGGGTTATTTTGTCCTATTGGGTTTTATTACCTCGTTAGGCTTTAACGAGGCACATTTTAGTATGGTCATCCCATTAATAATGCATCCTGAAGATGCCATGATTTAACTAGTATGTATTTGCTTATCATTTCTCTTGGACCACTAATTTTTCTCACTGGGTTTACCAGGCAAGGTTTTGGTATGGCAACACTAATGCATCATATCCTAAAGACGCACTACATACTCATAATCTAGAAGATGCAACCTCAACTATCTTTGGAGATCTCGATGCTATTACCATGTATTTCCTTAACCATGGTTATTTTTGTTCCATAGGTTTTTGTCATATGACAAGGTTTTAACGAGGCAACACATAGCTTGAAGCACAGCCAAGCAGTACTATTTCATTAAATATCAAAGTACGATTGTTGTAAATAAATGAATTTATAGTGGCTATTACGTGTCAAGGGTAAATAAGTCCTTTCGTAAAAAATAGTAAACCTTAACCCAAACTCTATAAATAAGATAACTTATTTATCTGCCTCATCTGATTTTCTCCTTATATTTGCAACACTTACCAATTTCTTCCACACAAAATTCTCGCAACTGCCATTGTCTACAATCACGTCACAAACTTTTGTTTCTAATTGTATATAGAAAATAGAATATACTATTTCTATGGCCTTCCTTTTTTAGAGTTAAAAAGAACTTGTTGCATTACCAAAGTAATTTTTTTCTCATCCATCTTCAATTGCAAACTCAGCTCCTTCATAGTCAACTTCAAACCCTTCTTCTTCTTCTTCTTATTTTTTTTCTTCTTCTTCTTCTTCTTCTTCTTCTTCTTCTTCTTCTTCTTCTTCTTCTTTTTCTTCTTCTTAACATCATCCACATCTACTAAATTGGCATGTCTTCGGTTGAGGAAAACATTAGAATAATGTCCAAATTTCCCACAAGGTATCAAGTATCTCCTATGGGCTTGGTATACAGATTTTTCTTCCCGGTCTGTTTTCGAGGATGCCCTCTATCAAAATTTCTGCTACTTCCTTCATTACCTCCTCTAGGGTGGAAATCTAAAGGCTTTGATATGCCTTGTTGCACGGATTTTCCCTTACCAATAGGGAAAACGTCATTAGTTTTAAGAAAATTAGACATATTTCACTAGTAAGTAATTTGACGTTTCTCTTTTCCATTAATTCATCCTTCATCACCATATTAATTGCCTCCTATAAGGTCCACCAATTCGGCAAACCAATCTTCTCTTAAATGGAAGGTCTCAACCCATACAGATACTATGCCACCTTTTGTTTCTTGGTCTCTTTTAGGTTATTATGTTCTACCAACCTCATAAACTCGTTAGTATACTCATCCACTATTCTATTGCTTTGTTCACATCCCATAAACATTCAGTACAAAATATGTTCATAATCAAAAGGTAAGAACCTCTCCATCATAAGTTGTTTCATCTTTCTCCACATTTGAATCCTGTTATTTCTTCATCTTTGATAGGTGTTCTGGTGTTGATCCCAATAGGCAGTCGATTTTCTTTTTAACCAGAAAGCAATCAACTTTACTATCTTGTTTTCACGAATGTCTATGATTTTGAACAATCCCCCGACTTCTACCAACTAGTTTGAGAAATCTTAAATCTTCAAATTTTCAGAAAAGTTGGGAATATCAGCTTTAATCCAATAGTCAACAAAATTGTTGTGGTTGCTATTGCTATTTGATGATTCTAATTATTAGCATAGGGGTTTACGACTTCCTCCTCAAACGCAGTCTCACTTTCTTGCTCACGAAGCCTCCTAGGGTTTCACTTATAACGCCTTCCTCATTGTTGCTTATTATGCTTCTTCGATTATTTTCCAGCAACAGCTCACCAATCTTCCCAATTTGGGGACCAATTTCACAATCCTACGGATCTCGGAATCTAGACCCTTTCTAATGATAGGTGCATCTTTTGTACGATCACCCATGGATACAAATCAACGATACAAATCCGGTATACTGGCGTTGATCCCAGTAGCCAATCACTGTACTTTTTAAATAGAAAGTAATCAACTTTACCATCTTGTTTTCAGGAATCTCTATGATCTTGAACAATCTCTTGACTTTTACCAACTAGTATGAGAAATCTTAAATCTTCAAAATTTCCGAAAGTTGGGAATAGCAGCTTTAATCCAATAGTCATCAAAATTGTCGTGGTTGCTATTGCTAATTGATGATTCCAATTATTAGCATGGGGCTTTGCGACTTCCTCTACAAATGTAGTCTCACTTTCTTTCTCACGAAGCCTCCTAGGGTTTCACCTATTGTTACCTTCCTTGTTGTTGCATCTTTTGCCTCTTCGATTATTTTCTAGCAGCAGCTCACCAATCTCCCCGATTTGGGGACCAATTTCACAATACAACGACTTTCAGAATCCAATCCACTCTAATGACAGGTGCATATTTTGTACAATCGCCTATAGATACAAATCAACGATAACAAGATCGGAGATGCCCGCTTTAATGCCAGGTAAAACAACAGGAAATGGTTGAGAAACTCTCAATTTGGTTAAATAATATGAAAGATAATCCCATTACAATGTTTAAAAGTTGTTTACCTACCTAGCAAACCCTAGGTTAAAAGAAAAATAAAAACTCTAATTAATTGATCCAGGATGATCTTATGATAATTATAATTTAATTATAATAATTTAAATGATTACAAAAGTTTATCTATAATTGTTATAATTAGAACTGTTTCAGAAACTATAAGTAGTAATAATACTTTTAACCATTACAAACTAATGATTTAAACCTAATTAATTTATTTTTAGTATTAGAAATTTTAACTGTTACCAACTAATTACTTTGTTTTTAGTTTTCTATTTTAGGAAATTATCTTTATATATAAACTAGTTGACAAAATTATTCATTCAATGGAAATAAGTTTTCCTTTGTTCCAATATTCTTTCTTTTCTCCAGTATTCATAATTATTCTTCTCTTATTAAGCGGTCCACTTTCAAAAGAAATAGTGACACTTATTTCTTAATAATGTTCTATCTCCTAGAAGTTTTAGATTAAGCAGTATCAGAACACCATATCCGTAAAGGGTGAAGGTGGTGTATGGTCTTAACTCGAAGCTGTTGCTAAACTTCGAAAGAAGAACAGGTAAGTCCTTTGGTCATTCATCGGAAGCCGAGGATAAAGAGAGGAACAATGACATGAGAAATTCCACAACCAAATGTTGACACTAATCGTATCACCAAGCTAGAAGAGTAGGTATGATTATTATCGATATTGATTTCCAAGCTGGTGGAAAGTATGAAAGACTTAAAGATTTCACATGCATCACCTTTAAACAAGAAGGTTGACGACGATAGTGATGATGAGGAGGACACCATCATAGAAAATATTACTAAGGAAGTAAAAAATTGGAAAAACCATGTAGGTGTTGTGAAATACATTCAGAACTCCAAATTAATCAGTATACCTAATCCTTAAAAAAATTGGATTACGGTTTAGTACATTGAATAATGACCTATCTATCCTTTCACTAATGACTAAATACACCTCGTACCCTTACATGAATAGCCATATCCTATACTATTTACAACACTCCCCCTTGGATATTCCATGTGATCGGTGCTGCTTGGCTACATGCTTATATGTTGCCTCATTAAAACCTTGCTAGTTAATAAAAACCCTGTGAGACAAAAATAATCCTTGTCGAAGAAAAAAAAGTGCAATACACATGGATCGAAATCGCATCGAGATCTCTGGAGGTAGACTGTAGTCGTCTCTTCTAGAACATTGGTAGATAGTATGTCTTTGAAATAAAAATGCATTACAGTTACGACACCAAACCTTTCCCGGTAAACCCAGTGGGAAAAACCCGTGGTCGAAGGGAAAAGATGAGCAAATGCATATGAGTCGAACCATGTTATCTTCAGGATGCAATATTAATGGGGGTGACCATACAAAAAGTGTGACTCGTTAAAACCTAGCCAGGTAACAAAAACCAATGGGACAAAATAACCCTGGACATAAGATAAAAGAGTACACGATGGTCTTGTGAGTATACTTCGAGATACTTATACTTCAGGGTGCTCGGTATGCTTCGGGATACTCCCCCTGATATCAACTCCTCCTAAAAATTTAGAACTTGGTAGATCTTCCAATCTACACAGTCCAATACCATGAACATGCTTCTAGAATGTTGCATTTAGTGATGACTTGTTGTCTACTATAATGAAACTGGTTCTCATCTGCTGGATGAAGGTAACATTATCTTAGTAGATAATCTTAGGTTCATTATTGGTGGAGTGCAGTCCATAAGTGCTTCAAATATGCCCTGTAAGGGCTTTTAGCCATATACATTCATAAGCTGCTTTGTGAAGAGTTAGAATCTTTGCATAATTCGAATTACATGGAAATAAGGGTATGTTTCTTAGACCTGCAAGTATTGCTGTGTTCTCAATGGTAAAGACATAACCAGTTTGAGAACATACCTTATATGGGTCTGATAGGTAGCCTGCATCAGTATACCCAATAAGGCAATGCATCATTCGGAGGATCAATGAGGTTTCATTCATTCTTCAATGCATATGGATAGTATAAGCCCATATCTCACATACCATTAAGGTATTGGAAAATGTGTTTTATGCCATTCCAGTGGCGGTGTGTTGGCGCATAACTGAATATAACTAACAAGTTCACAGTGGATGAAATGTCTAGTCTAGTGTATTTGATTCAAGTATAATAATGCGCTTATTGCAGTTAGATATGTAACTTCTGGTCTCAATATCTCTTTGTTATTATCTGCCAGACGAAACGGGTTCTTTTAAGATCTAGACTACAGATGATCATGTGTGTGCTTGAAGGTTTTTCCATATCCTCATTAAATCATTTCAACATCTTCTGGATGTAATATCAACATCTTCTAGATGTGATTCAATCAATAGACTAGAACCTCATATGCACTGTACTCGAGCTTCAAGTCGAGACAGACCTTCGTTCTCCTAAGATCCATCATTTCAAAATCCAACCTCAGGTACTTAGTTTGGTGTCTTCTGGAATACCAATCAATAGCAAACCTGGAACTTGTTTTATTAATAAACACGCATGAGTATTCTTCGTTATCCCACACAGATCAAATACTCACTTAGATAATGATACCATATCCGCCAGGATTACCTCAATCTGGAAAGTGAATGCCTCAAAGAAGTAGAGATCGTGTTCCGTGGTCTGGAACTATTTGTATCAGATATTTTAAGTTCTTCAAGAACTTTCAAACATATCTTTGTATTTAGATCCCCATAGAGATAAACAGTAATCATGCCCATAAGCTGCATATTCAGTTTTCAGGAAACTACAAAACTGATAAGGTAGAAGAACGCTATGACGTTCATTATGGGAGAATACGTCTCCTTGTAATCAATCTCATGGCATTGAGAAAACTATGCGCAATTAAATGAGTTGTACATCTCACAATCTCATCTTTCTCATTACTCTTTCTTATGACCATTCATTTAAATCATGCATGTTTAATATGGGGAGGTGTGAGAACTACAGATCCAAACACCTTTCTTTTCGTTAAGGAAACTAATTCGACCTATATTGGTTCTTTCCATTTTTTGGCTAGTCTTCTCTACGTTGGAATTCATTCATCAACGGAATAAGGTTTGATTTTGTTTATAGTTATTATTTCGGTACCTACCGCAAATACATATAAATCATCGATGATAAGAATTCTATTGTATTGAACTATTGACCAAATGACAGTTTTGGAGTGTATCATGTTTGCAATTTCTAAATAAATGATCGATAAAATACTAGCTTAGTGTGGTAAAGCCTTTGCTTATAATTGCTAAAAATGGAGATGTTGTATGCTAGGTTTTAAGGATTGTTGAACATGCATGAGGGTTGTGTATTAAAGAGTACATGCTTGTTCTCATATATGCTATCATTGTTGTTTGAGGTAAAATAGTGAAAATTATGTGTGATATATGATATAATAGGAAAAGAAGCTTCTCTTACATGTATGATGTAGTAAAATGAAGAATTCACAACAAGGAAAGGACAAAGGAAAAGGCAAAAATTCCGATAATTATGAACTTTGGACTAAGGAAGAAAGCAATTTATTGTTAGAGCTATTGTATTATGGTATCGGTCGAGGATGGCGTGATACTAATGGGTCAATAAGTAAACAAACAATAGAAAAAAAGAGTACTTTCTCGCCTAAATGAGAAAACCGTGTCTCCTAAAACATATAATAATTATGTGAGCCGAATGAGATGGTATAAGAAGAAGTTTGACAAAATGACTACTCTTATGCGTAACAATTCTGGATTTGGGTGGGACCCAATTGCAAAGAAGTTCACGGCTAGTGATGAAGTATGGGAAAATTACTTGAAGGTGAGCTTCATATTATATGCTCTTTCACTTAATAGATTGCTCTAATATTTTATTTATAATATATTAACAATCATCAATTTTTTTTCCCTTTGCTAGTCCCACCCAAGTCACAAGAACCTTCAGACAGAAAGTGTTGCTAATTATGATGATTTAAAAATTGTGTTTCGGGGTGCAACTGCTACTAGAAACGGCGCACTTGCATTAGGTGTCGATGATACCGATGCAACAACTTTTAGGGATGAGGAAAACCTAAATTTTGGGATGGAAGACTTTACATATGATGGTGCTAATGAGACATTTATAGCACCAAGTCACTATCAATCATCCTTCCAACCTTCATCACCCTACCAATCTGCACCACCCTTTGAGTCCCCTTTAGGTTTTGAGGTTCCTCAAGGAAAAACAAGTCAAAAGAAGCGAAGTAGATCTAAGTATGAAAGGATTTCTAACTCAATCGGTTCCACAAATCAAGCCAAAGTTCTTGAAACCATATCCACCAATTTTGAGAAAATCTATGCTCTAATGGAGAAAAGAGAAAGAGATAGAGAGAATAGTATTTGGGATGCTATGAAGGATGTACCAAACTTGGATGACAATGTTCGATTCAAGGCAATTGAATTGCTTAATACTAAAGTAAAACAAGACATGTTCTTGAAGATGTCACCTGAAGAGCGTTCATCTTGGATATCCTTCAAATTGGGATGATTGTT